>CALSCE010010855.1:7691847-7770054 GCA_943593645.1 Bovichtus variegatus | reverse complement strand
TGTGTGTGTGTGTGTGTGTGTGTGTGTGTGAGAGAGAGAGAGTTAGATACACACATTATTTCCCGCAGCTTGAGTTCGCACGTGAGCAATTGCATTCCGGCTTGTGTTGACGATCACACACACACACACGCTATTGGAAGTGTTAATGTGTTCTGTATATTTAGAAACTCTATCAATTCCATGTCTCCCACTCGAGTCTTTGTTAGCACCCTCCTCTGTTTTTCTCTTTTCATCTCACATATTTTTTTTACATTTTTTTTTTTTAATGCTTCTCTTCTCCTCTCCTTTATCACAGAGAAATGGGTTGTAGGCTTCCTAAGTTGCGGAAGGCAGAAGAAAAGCGAAGCCCAGGTAATATCTACTCCACCCTTCGACGGCCTCAGGTGGAGACTAAAGTGGGCGTGGCATACACCTACCACTTCCTGGATTTCCTGTTGGGGAAAGAAGGTATTGATAAGATTATCCATGCACTGTCAATCGTTTCCGTATTAAAGTTCTCCTGTGAGCACTTAATATTGTACAGATCCCCATTTATGTGCAAAGTTTTTCCTTTGTCCTTTTTTGGGCTGAGTGAAACGTGTACTTCTTGGGACTTCACCTACACTACTACACCTACACATACTTGAAATAGTCATGTGTTGCTTATTTCTTCATGTAACACTTGAAGACACAAAAAATAACATTTGTGATCTATCAATGAAGGGACAGACGCATGTTTTACTGGTCATATGGTCAACATTTACTTTACTGTATATCCTATAGCCTTCTTCCATTTATCTCTTAGATTATTGATGATAACATGATGGATGTTAAGTTTCTTGGTAAAGTGAAACCAAAGCCGCCCTCACAAATTTCAACAATGTAATAAATAGGGTAGCATATATGCATATACTGCATATAAGAAGTGGATGTAGTCACTGTGAAGTCACCCATTGGTCACCCCAAGTCTTTTGAACTGGTTTGGCATTTTGATCGTCGCCATCTTGTTTTTTTGGAACCAGCAGTGACTTGAGAGGGTGGAGCTAAGTGCAACCGAACGCTGAACAAGTTATTTTTAGTCAACTAAAATGTTACAATTAACTTTTATGAATTGGGAACACACTGTCAAAGGGTTAAAGTTGTAAGACAAAAATACCCTAACCGCAAAACACTGTGGTAGCGACTTGTCTATCACAAAGTAGCCACGCCCTAAAGCATACCCTAGTTTATTGTCTATTTTACTCTAAATGGGACCATAATTTACAAAATGAACATTATGCTGTATTGAAGAAGACTTAAAACTAGCAATTGAGACCATAAACTTCTCAGGAAAATGTTTGTAGTAAATCAATTCTGAAGTCATTTTCTCATAGACCTCTATACAACCAGACTTATTTTTCGCCTTCTGCTAGCCATTAGAATTAATGCAATCTCAAGGCTCTTTCGCATAGGCTTCACTTTTCACACGCGGAAGTTGTCGCTTGCATATATGCTATTTTATGGTAAAAATCCCACAATGCAGTGCATCTTTGCTCCTAAGACTAAGTGACGATGATTCAAACGTGTCTGTAATAACTCACAGTAGAGTTCCTTACTTGGCATTTAAAATATACTGTCGGGGACAGTGAATTAATGAGTGACAGAGGAGGCAATTTCAGAAACGGCTCCATATAAAAAGCCCAAATCTTGGCCATCAGATTCAGCAGACAGTCTCCATTCCGATTGAATTCACATCTGTCCCAGTTCCACTTTGGTGAAGGGAACAGACTCCAAGGAATGTGTCTTCACATTTGCTCATAACTCAAAATAATTATTTTCACTGAGCACCTTTTTTAAGTATGGTTGTCTCCTTCAGTTTTCTGTTGAACCCTTGCTCTGCGTCGTCATCCTGAACCCTGGCTACAGTGTTTGTGTGTTCCACTCATAAAATAGCCACAGTTGCTGTTCCAACTTTAACCACTTAAATGAAATGTTTAGGTCAGCAAATCTGCGGAACTGTATGTGTTTTTTTTCTTCTTTTTTTTTTTTTCATGCTGTAAGTATCTCGAGGGCAAAAAGTGGCTTATAAGCTGAAGTTGTGTCTTTGTGCGGCTCCTGTTGCAGGGAGTTCAAAGAGTTCTCTATAATTCTCAGATTCAGCTATATTGTTGACGCTGCTGTAGCCGTGCCCTCCAACTTCCCCCTGCCTCTCCCTCGCACAGTGACAATACACTAAAGCTGATGTGTGTTTCAACCATGTTTGTGTGAATATGAAAAATAGTGTGTCTGATATCGTGTGGGTGTGTGTTTGTTTGTGTGTGCGTGCATGCCTGTGTGTGTGTGTGTGTGTGTGCGTGTGCGTGCATGCTCGCGGCGTCTTGAGAATGTTTGATGAGAATCCTCCAGAGGCATCTGGTTTCTAAAAATACTAATTCTGCCATTGTATTGGTGTGGACTGCGTAGAGATAGAAGGGAGGGACGGAGCGAGGGGAATAGAGAGGCAAGGAGGAGAAACGGATAGTGTTAAAGCGGATATAAAAAAACAAAAAAAATCACCTCTTTCTCCCTTATGGCTTAATGTTGCTACAATGCCTGCTCTGTGCACTCCATCACCCGACACGCTGAAGCAGGTGCAAGTATCTCACTGAAGTCCTTTTTTTTTTTTTTTTTTTTTGAGGAGTTTCCAATGCAACACTGTAACAGACAGCAGGCAGAGCTCCACAGCCAAGTGGCAATGTGTCTGTTTGCCAGTCGGCTTCATTTTCAGCCAGCCCTATTATGTTTGGCAAATTGGTTAGGCTGTAGTGTTGGCTGAGAGAGATCTGGCAACTCCAAATGGTGGTGGTGACCAAAACAGACAATAGACATGAGGATTGCTAGTCTTTCTCTTTGCTAAAGGCAGGAGCAGATAAATTGTCTAATCGCACGGGCAGCAGCGTCACACACATGGATACAGCAAGACCGCGCACACACACACACACACACACACACACATACATACTGTTCATACAATCGATGCTGGCTCATTCACACTCGCACAAAACACTTTATAGCACTTAGTCAACAGAGTTAGTGTTATCTTTCAACCAACAGGCAGGTCATTTATATGGTAAACTCACTGACGCCACCTGAGCTGCTTAAGATGGGTATACTCTATTTTAGGATAAAAACAGCTACTGTGAATTGATTGTGTTTGTGTGTGGTTGTGAGTGGGTGTATGCCTGCCCCCCCCCCCTCTCTCTCTCTCTGTCTCTCTGTCTCTCTGTCTCTCTGTCTCTCTGTCTCTCTCTCTGTCTCTCTGTCTCTCTCTCCGTCTCTCTGTCTCTCTCTCTCTCTGTCTGTCTCACTCTCTCTCTCGCTCGCTCCCATTTGTGATAGAGAGACCAAGAGAAGTGAAGGATTCCTGAAGGATTATCTGATTGTTTGTGGAGATTGAGAGACCTCATTCCCAGCAAAGGGATTTATTTGTATTTGTCCACGTGTTTATGTGTGTGTGCGTGTGTGTGCGCGTGTGTGTGCGTGTGTATGTAGGAGGCAGATAGAGGAATCTGTATGTCAGTCCATGACATTGAGGAAACCCACGGTCAAATCCATGCTTTAATTCAATTTGGCTTCCATTAACTATATTATTTCCCTGCCAGCGTGACTTGACGACTCCTACACAGTAATCCAAAACAAATGTCTTTGCCCCTCTGAGGTACGTGAGACTTTAGGTGGCTGTTTATTAAACTAAGTTGTGTCGTAATGTTGAGAATGAAGAGGAGTACAGTGTGGTTTGTAATGTGACCTTTGACTGGCGAGTGATGAAACTCGCCAGAAACAGTGTTGCTGATTTATATATCGTCAGCCTTTGTTCTATGAGCTTTGCTCTAACTGCAGGAGTGCTTAAGCTGAAAAATATTTCCGTGTGTGACTAAGCCTGACTTGCTCACACTGTGTCAGAGCGACCCTGTGGTGAATACAGGGAGGATGAGGAGAAATATGTTCAATGTTTCAGGCTTTTGGCCTGCGCGTCAGACATAGACCATTTATTTGATTTCGTCTTATTCCACAGAGCTGTCTTATTACTCTCTAATCACCAATCTGCTGCACCGTGACGCCCGCCTTTTACAATAGGCATGATTTTCATTATTCCCTTTTTGAACATTGATTGGTTACCTTGATTTGTCAGCATGAATGTTGAGTATGAAATGTAACGGCAAGGTGTGACACTTTAACCGTCCCTTGTGTCGAAGCTGTGCTCCGATAATGAGCAGGAAAAAATGTGGAAAGCGGAACAGAAGAGAGGAGCGAAAAAGCAAAGTAGAAGAGAGGCGGTATAAAGTCAAGGTGGTGTAGCAGAGAGCCGAGGGTGAGATAACGAACTGCGCATAAAAACGGGAGAGATACCAGGGTGAGTCGGGTCTGGAGCGAGAGCGTCTTGAGAGCGAGGAGGTGTGAGAACGAGAGAGCGGGAGTCGGGAATCTTGAGGATGTGTGAGGAAGTAAGTTAGGTGTGATGCTGCGTGACTAACGCCTGTCTCTGGAGCAGACAGTGAGGAGCTGAACTCTGCTGATGACTTTCTGCCGCCCTGCAGAGAGGGAGACCCACTCGGCTCATTAAAACATACAACATGTGGCTAATGCTCAGCAGTGTGTGTGGGCGTGTGTGTTTTTGTAGCTTTTTGCTACTGTATACCTGTGGGCAACTTTATTTTGTCTGGAGCTATATGTCAGCGCTTGCGTGTACGTGATCTACACGTGAATGCTGTGATAGATATTTCCGCTGCTGACAAAGACGGATATACATTCCCTCTGCCTTATGCGCTACATCTTTGCTATCGCAATCTGTGTGTGATGTATTTTGGCTCAGAGAGCGTGCGACGCACACATCCATCAGTTTGCGAGATCTTTGCTGCCTGACACACTTTTGTGGGCAAACTCAATTTTTTTTTCTGAAAGATTGTTGAAACTGTTGATCTGACTTCAATCCATTCTTCTGCATAATTCCTTTTTATACAGTTTCAGTTTTATTGAGAGAATACCGGCGAAGATGTCGAGAGAGATTCACAGCATCACACGTACATGGTAATGTATGCGCCTTAAGTGCCACACTGTGTTCTCACCTCAGCAAACCTTTTTTTTCCCTCCTCCTCGTACTGTACTTGTCAGCCATTTTTGTCAAACTTCCTGTGAAGCGGGCCTTCTGAGGAGATCAGACCCCCATTTTGACAAAGCTCAGATGCTGACCAACAACTCTCATAGCCCGTGGCTGCATTCCCTAAAACAGTGGGGAGCTCCTGGCTCCAGGAAGCTGATTATTTTATAGTCACTGTTTTGGCTCATATCCTCGCTTAAAACCTCTGCAAGTCATTAGAAGGCTATTTAAATAAACGTGAACCTCCAGCAAGCAGAGGGATAAGCCTTGAGGGTGGCTGTGAGTAGTAATCCCCATGCATCACCTAGCAGGCTTAGTGCAAACTCTTTCTTTCTCATTCACACACGCACACAGGCAAAAAAAAAAGATGGCCCATACACACTTGCTGAGAGACCGTGGCACACTTGCACCACAGAATATATATGCTTTACAGCCACACACAGAAATTCAGGGATTTTGTACAAGGAATTAATAAACCCTTTCAGGCGGGCTACAGGAACGGGGATGACTCTCGCAGTCCGAATGCAGCTTGTGAAATCCAGGGTCAAAATGTGAGGCGTCTCGCGCGATACGCGGCGGCTGTCGTGTGGTCAAAGCTTCGTTGGTGGAGACGGAAATAGCAGAGCGGGGATCAACAGCTGAACAGCCGCTCGGCAGCGTCTTGTGTCCGTTAAACAATGCACCCTTGGATGTCTGTACCTCCCTTTTTAAGCATGCACGTATGGATGCAAATGTTCCCACTCTACAGGATCCTTAAAAAGTCTTAAACTGTCTTAAATTTAGTTTTTGATATTCAAGGTCTGAAATGTCTTAAAATGTCTTGAATTATAGGAAAGGAGGGAGTAAGATTACATTAATTCTACGGTGAGTTTTTTCCTATGTTGTCATGCTAGAATTGACTGTAAATCCACATTTTAAAGCTCATATTGAAAAGAACATATTCCCAGGGGCGCATCTTTTTCACCTTTTTCACCCCTGACGAGTTTGCACATTGTTTTCCATTGAACTGGGTTTTGTTAGCTGCTATGCACTGAATTTTAAAGTTATTCAAATTCAATAAAACTCAATAATGGTGTATACTGCAGTTTAGTTTGTCGATTTATTTCACCGCAGCAATGGTATTATTTCTTTTTCCTCTTTAGAGGTATTAAAAAGGACTTAAAAGTCATTAAACGTGTGCTTTTAAAAAGAGCAGATGCCCTCCTCTATTATATTCTGTAGTTCCTCTCACACGCACACATATTTGCTACCACCTCTTTCTCCCTTCTCTGACCCTCAAACACACAAAAACGCTCCATCACACAACTCCAACGCTCTTAAACATACATGCACACACACTGTTTTGTACACTCCTACACCTCCCTGGCCTCACTAGCTGGCGCTGTGAAACTCCACCCGGCTTTTCTGCCCTGAGCCGTTCCCATGTTCCCTTTCTGGAGCGGAATTGCAGCCTCTCTTTAAATCCCACTGTGGCAGACAGTATAAATGAAATCGCTTCCCAGCCTACAGCACTGCATAACACCCTAATAACTTCTGTATGCCTTGCCTGAATTAGCTGCGAAGCCTTGCCTGCGTCTTGTCGGTGGGTGAGTGCCAGCCGTGCACGGCTAATGACAACTAATGACTGTTTACGGTGACAGGATGGTTGTTATCCACCCGCCACGCCACCCCAGTCTCCAGCTGTTATTATTATTATCATCACTGTACTGCTTTTGATAAGTCCCCGCAGACACCCGTTTAAGCGTTTGCTTGATGAAAGGCTCTCGTCATGCCAAGTGTGATGTGATGGTCGGATTTTCTCAGGGAGTTTTTCTCCCATTGTTTAACTTAGATAGAAGTCAGGAGCGTGTGTGTTCATGCGCTTGTACCCGAGCATGCTGGCCAGCCCCTCGTATGTGTGAACACGGCAGATGATGGAGAACAAATTGAAAATGAGATGGCTCGCACATCTTTTTTTCTTTTTCTTTTTTTCTCCCTCTGTGTGTGTGTGTGTGTGTGTGTGTTTCTGTGTGGGTCTAGTTAATTTATTCAGGTTATTTTCTCTTCTCCAGACCCATGCAAATGAGATTGAATGGGAAAGGATGACAAGCACTCAGGCACAAACAGACTTCTCTCTCTCTGTCTCTGTCTCTGTCTCTGTGTCTCTGTCTCTCTCTCTCTCTCCCCCTCTCTCCCTCTCTCCAACACTGTTCTGCTAACTGCCTCTCTCTCTCTCTCTCTCCCTCTCTGTGTCTCCCTTTTCTTCACTTCTCTCATCTCATTTTGCATGCTCCTCTCTCTCCCTCTAACACACACCTGACTTCACTCAGCGATACAGAAACACACAGCCACGCATGCACGTGTTCCTCTAAAAGCCTGCGAACAGAGAGGGAGCTTTACTACAATGCACCGACCCTCAGAGGTCAGTTCTAGCAAACATTGCGCTCTCCCTCGTGGATTTGCTGTGACAGTTTGCTCCCATACGATAAGCTCTGCTAACCATTTTCCACTGAAGTAAAGGGGTTTTCTTTCCATTGTGTATGGTAATAAGAGAGCCGGCTCTGTGTTAGCGATTGCTGCTAATACCACACGGCCGAACACGCAATGTGATAGCATTGTCTTTCCAACCTTTTGATGTGTGTGTCTGTGCATTTTTTTCACTATATTCAACTGCCTGCTAGTGTAGGCGTAGATGTGTTAGTCTGTCTGTGATATGGATGAGTGTGTGTGTTCAATAGAGCATTTTCCAGTGTGCACATATGCATGAATGTCTTTCCAAAAACCAAGCTGCTGGTGACAGTGAGGACAGAGGCTAATAGTTCTGGTGTAATTAGTTTCCGATTTAGCGTGAATATGCCATGTGTTGTTGTTAAGGGGAATTATCATAATGAAACATGCTTTGTTTCTTCACAGCCTTTGTCCCCTTCCCCCCCTCTTTTTTTTCCCCTTCTCTCTTCCTCTTTGTTCCAACGTTTCTCCACTTCCAAAATACCTCTCTACTGTTTTCCCATGCCTCTTTTGCAACCCGTCATGTCCATGTCTTGACCGTTTCCAATGTTTTCTTTCATCCCTCCCCTCTGACCCGTTCTTCTCCCTCCAGAGGTGCCGGTGTCATCGGTGCTCTGTCTCTCCTCGGTCAGAGAGCTACCGGTTCAGGTCAGGGAACTCTACGCGCAGGGTTTTGTCCTGGTCGCCGTCCACCCGTTCGTCCATCCCTGCGGCCCTCGTCACGCACACATCCAGCGCCAGCTCCACCGGGCCGTGCTGGTCCGAGAGACGCCAAGGTACACAAACGAGACACACGCTTGTCTTTAGCATGAGCGCCGCCTTGTTATAGATTTCACTGTGGGATTTATGTAGCGGATTAATTAATATAAATGCGAGATGATTCATTATGCAGCCAGATTTACACGACAGTAAGAAGGTAGCAGCTTTTGCACCTTCATTGTTTTGATATGGAAGCCAATTGAGACCCATTACCACGAGCACAATTCCGCACCTCACCGTCCCTCGATGTAAAATTAATTGCAGATGAGTCAGCCACACAAACTGGCAAACTTTAGCTCACTGTCCCAATTCTTTCACTTTTGACTATACATGATAATATACTGTACTGTGCGACTGTGTATCTCTTCTGTAACCCAGTTATTCTCTGGTTAAAAAAAGCAATATTCAGTCATATTTGAGCAGAGCATTATTTTCATACCCCCCTGCTATCAGCTCTGGTACAGCATGCAAGCTGAGCTTTATTCTAAGCATCTCGTCGTGGAAGTTACTGACAGATTTGCTCTAAACAGAAACCATATGCCGACATGCAGAGTCCTGTTGGTGGATTTGTAGATAAATCCCAATTTGAGTCTTAAATTATGTATTGTTTTCCCTATTTCGTCCAAGTGTTGTCTCAAGACATATTGAAACATTATAAGGTTTTCGATAAAGATAATTGCTCATAATGGCGTTGGCAATGGTTATGTCTGTGGATGGTAATGTTGGTCTGTCGTTTAGTTGGGCCACCACTTTGGTCCACAGTGAAATATCTCAACAACTATTGGATGGATTTCCACATTCATTCGTCCCAGAGGATGAATCCTAATTACTTTGGTGATCCCCTGACTTCTCGTCTCGTGCTTCCAGGAGATCAACATCTTCTCTTATCCTGTGAACTATCTACCCGATGTATTGTCAGAAAATATGGTACAGACATTCAGGTTGAATTGCAATAACTTTGGTGATCCCTTAACGTCTCTAATCTAGCGCCATCATCTGTTCAACATTTCAGTTTGTCCAACTATTTGGTTTACGACCTACTACAACTTACTAATGATGTTTCCATCAGCCTAAGCTGTACTTTTTTGGTTATCTCTAACTAGCAAATGCTAGCATACTAACATGCTCAACTAATGTAGTGAACATGATAAACATACCTACTGTCACTGTGAGCATGTTGGCGTGCTGACGTTAGCATTTAGCTCAGAGCAAAGGCTAAATAAAGCCTCAGAGAGACACTAGCGTTGACGCGTAGACTCTTAGTCTTTAGTGTTTGAACCAAACATTTAGAACTTCCTAGTTAAATTTCTTCAATAAATAACAGAGATAATGTATCGTACATATCATAGGGATCTTGTATCGTAGTAGTTATTGTAGCACTTTATATTCCATTTCCTACAGACTTTTTTTTAAAACATACTGTACGCGAGAGATTTTACAATACATCAACTACTCCAACACATCTGACATCAGCTTACTGAACTTTAGGATCCTTTGGATGAAGAAAAGTCCTTGTTGTATAGAGGCGGGGACCCCTGCGGATTAGTCTTTGTGTCTTTTCACTCAGAGAACCATGGTTGCATATGGAACCTTCCCCTATAATGTCAATGACTTTTTCTTCTACTTCTTCGCAATTAAAGGAATGACTTTGCTTAGCCCGCAGTTTTGGGCATCCTCCTGTGTTCTTTGTACTGTCAATTCAAGGAATAGCTTATTGTATACACACACACACTCACTCACACAAAAACACCGACACACACACACACACTCTAGTGCACAGACAGGTGCCGGGCTGCTCCTTTGATGCCCCTCCTGCCAAGTGGTCCTGCTGCTTCCTGGCACCTGTCACCGTGGAGACGGCTGATTGCATCATCAGCACTCGCCAGAGGGGAACGGCACGCTGAAAGAGAGAAACCATCTCTCCATCCTTTCATCTGCTTTCTTCATTGATGGCTGTTCCCCCTTTTCTATTGTCCTCCTCACCCCCCACCCCCCCCCCCCCCCCCCCCCCCCCCCTCTCTAACTCCGCCTTTTATCTCCCCATCACCGCCATCCCCTTTTATCAAAAACCCTAAAAATGAAAGCAAAAAAAAAATCTGACAGATGTACTGTTTCAAATCTGGCTGCGAATGTCACTCACGCCTCAGAGCACAAGATATTACCGCGGCCTTCCCACTGACCTCAATCCAAATCTGAAGAGGCGTATCTGAATGCTCCTTTTATGATCCTGTCTTGCAGTGGGAGCAGAAGGAAATTCAGTCCCTTTTTCTATCTAAAAAGTCTATTGTGATCATGCTGAATGTGTCCTCCTGTTAAATGGAAAAATCAGCCTATACCAGAATTGACATTGTGTTTCTGCTGTGATCATTCTGGGTCAATGAGTGCTCGTGAACATGAGCATGCGTGCCAGAATCTCGTTTTGACTGTAATGTTACTAGGTGATGGAACTGCTCTGGTGATAATGGACAGGAAACGAACGTAAAGGAAATGTACAGTTCTAACGGTACGAGAACGTTTGACATTTTCTGGTTCATGGGAGCAGAATTGAACTGGATATAAATTGCACATGATTGACGCTTTATACTGAATATTTGTTTAAATTCTTTAATTTCTCACTCTGTAGTTCAGAGAAAAGCCAACTGAGGTGGGCGAGACATCGTCTGGAGACAGATGTGTGTGTGGCAGGTCACCAGGCAGCTGAACCAGAAGTGATCCAGAGCTACGTCAAGAGGGTGAGTTCAGTGTTTTGCTTTTTTTATTTTTTTACTGTAATTACCAGGGTAGATCAAACTTTAATGATGAGACTCCTACAGTATGCAGGGTAGAGGGCTTAACATTGCTACAATTACTTAGAGGAAAAGCCTTCTAGTGAAACATGCAACTGAAGGACACTAAATGCTTCAATTAAAAGAATAAAAGGATGTAAAATGTACACTTGAGTACTAGGGATGCTCCACTCCGTTACACCAGTGCTCTTTTTCTCCTCACTGCAATTGGAATAAGTTGTATAGGTAACATGGGGATTGCTGTGGCACTAAAAACTGAGGGCGGGTGGTGCTTTTTCGTTGTTTTTCTTCTGACACAGACACCTTGCCATGTCCTGACTTTCATGTACTGATTTTGCCATGTCTGCAGAAAACTCAATAAAGAGACTTGGGAGAAAAAAACAAAAGTGATCTATGTAGAATCCACCCCAGCTCCCCCTTGGTCATTCTCCGTACTTGTTTTTGTGAGTGCCTCTCATGTTGGTGCAACACTTCTGCTGTGACAGTGAGGGAAACATTACGGGGCTCAAAGGGCTACAGGCAGCTGCCTGTAATTGCCTGTCTGTGCCATATGGTAACCGTGCATCGAAAAACATAGATGGAGGAGGAAAAGAATGCTGATTTATTTTCCTTCTCCATCTATTTTCTAACAAACTGGATTCCCACTAGTTGCATCTCATTTGACAAAGCTCACTATCCCGTTACTAGGTAACAGAGGGAGGACCTTTTTATAATGAATGGAAGGTCAGAGAAGTTATGGTAAACTATAATGAGACTTAACCCTAAGATACCCTGCCAACCGCAGCATCATCACTGGCATTTATCAGCTGTAAAACTCACTTTTAGTCTCTCTGCTCATGAATTCTCCAACAGTCCCACAATGGGAAATGAAAATGTGCTCTATTGAATAGATTTGCATCTGAACACCCATAGAGCACAAAGGGAAACCTGATTGGATGGAAATGCACATCACTGAATATAATGTGATAGGCTCCGGCAGCGTGACATGAATAACCAATCGGATCACAAGCTGCCAGAGAGAGTTCGAGATAAGAACCCAGGAGTGGCACCGGGCAGATAGAGTGACAGGCGTGTGTGTGAGAGTGTGTGAGAGTGTGTGAGAGTGTGTGTGTGTGTGTGTGTTCAGTTTTGAAATTCTATACTTCAATTTCTCCAGTACTCTCTATCCCACCCACTCTCAATCTGTCTCCGGACATACTCATCAGATAAAACTGTGTGACTTTGTGTAATTGCGAGTGTGTCGGATGGTAACAGAGAGACTGTTAATATATGTGATTGTGTGTGTGTATGGATGAGTGAAGTGTCAAAAGTAGTGGGGTAATGGGGGAAGATGCGTCTCGTTATTGTTTGGTGGTAGTTTGCAATTTGATTTCTCTCCCGTTGAGCCTGTCTAAAACTGTCAGCCCAAATATCAACTGACAATTAACCACCAGAGCTCCATGGGAGGGAGCGGCACACACATACACACGCACAGTGACACGCGTACACACACGGATGCGTTGAGATAATGAGGTCCCTTTGTCATTTGAATATTTGATCTTTGCAGATGATTAGGTAGGTTGTTATTTTGCAGAATATCTACTCTGCGTACGTCAGCCTTTGTTTGTGTATAAATGAGGCTTTGTTTGTCTGAATATAGTAGAAGAGACGTTGCAAATTTATTTGTGGAGCTGTGAATGACTCCCTTTTTGTACTTACGCGTCACTCAAATTTATTCCAATAACGGTTTATTTTGTGTGTATGCTACGCCTACAGATCCAGGATGTAGCAGAGCAAGGGGTGATGTTTGTGGGCTTTCTCCAGCAGCCGGGCGGAGGACCCTGCTACTTGGGGCACTGGGACCCTGACGAGCTGTCCTCCTTACATTCAAGCCCTTCACCCATACACCGACACCCCTTCAGCGCCAACAACAGCCCAACAGATCCTACAGAACCCCATCACAATGACTCGGAGCATGACGGTCCCCTCTTAGAACCTCGAGAGTTAGATCATGAAGGTATAGAACATTACACACGGGACCACAAGACAAGAGAACCGGACGTCGGTCCTCTGAAACGCATCCAGAGTTTAGAGCTTGACCAAGACGAATCCAATGAGCACATCCAGACCTTACAGATCGGCCACAAGGAGTCACTAGAATCGACAAACCGACATCAAGATCAGAGCGGTGTAGACACAGTTCAGTGGCATTCAAATCAAAACCCAGCAGAAGCCCAAGGGAACCAGCTGTGTGCCAGCCCTCCAGAAGCTGCAGGTATAATCAGACAGCAGAAGGGCCGTCTACCAGACCTCAAAGGATCCACCGAGAAACATTTTAACCTTTCCAATCAGAGAGAGAGACAAAGTTCAAGCTCCGACAGCTGGCCCAGCTCTCCAGAACTGGATCGAACCCATGAGAGAAAGTCCAGCTCTACCTGCACAGATGGGCAAAGCAGAGTGACGACACACAACAACAACCACATCCGCATCAAGAGTTCGGAGAAAGATGAGAAAGCAACTTCACCTCCAGCGCAGGGTAGTAAGTAACCACTTTCCTGTTTTTTGAAGTACTTGTACTTGAGTATTTCCATGTTATGCTACTTTATACTCCACTATGTCTCACAGGAAAATATTTTGACTTTTTACTCCACTACATTTATCTGATCACTTTAGTGGTTTTGCAGATTTTGAATATTATAGCACGTTTCAAAATCAACTAATAAATGATGGTACGTTACTATAGGTTAAGCAACCCAGCAATAATTCAAATAAATAAATTTAGCTCCACATTTACCTGCTGAAACTGTGATGAACACATTAATGCATCAATGATTTTAAATATATATTATATATAATATATATCTCTACTTGTGTGCTTTTACTTAAGTAATCATATGTACTTCAGTACACATTTTAATGTAGGTGTTTTACTTGATACAGAGTATTTCTACACTGTAGTATTGCTAGTACATTCCCAGCACTGCCTATTTATACTGGGGTTATTGTACAAATCATCATTATGCAAAGTTGTGTTTGGTTTCCAACGGTCCATTTTTTGTTTGTGTGCCTGTAGGGATGCAGCTCTTTGCCTTGTACAACCACACAGGGGAGCTGAACACTTCGCTGAGGTTCTACTCACTCAGGGTGCCGCTGCAAGTGCAAAAGGAAGCAGGGCAAATCACAGAAGTTGACACACACTGGCTCGACCACATGACTCAGCATTTCACCAGCGGCGCACACCTCATCGATGGGTTTTTCCACCTGGAAGACGATAATGGTATTTCGGACGCGCCGTCACCGTAGAGTCATACTTTCAGGGCATGCAAAATTGTAAAGGAGGCGTCAAATGTACCATGAGGTCAGCGACTTTAATGTAGGCAGCATGAGTGCTAAATCACACCCAAAAGTTGCAAAGTGAAATTCATTGTCGCTTCCTGCGGCTGAACACGAGGTTGATGAGAACAGTAAGACTGAACCATGACAGTTAAGTTGTGTGTCGTAATAAAAACCAAACTAACGCGCTTAAAGATGCTAAAATGCCCTGTAAAGCTAAAGGGAACTGAATTATCTGTTGGTTCATCACTATGGACGACCTCTTTCACATTAAAGGGGAACAGCACCTACATTAAGATGTCCAATATGTTATGTCAATGGCCTAGGAAAGTTCAATCAATATTTGTGAACATTATCAACTCTCTCTCAAAGCCAGAAACCAGAGAAGTAAGTCTCAAACTTGTGATGTCATCAAGTGTATATATAAGTCTAGAGCTTAGACAATGAATGGGAGACTGATTTTGTGACTGTTTTATTTATTTTTTATACCCAAATGAGCTTTATTCTAAATGTCCCCATATACTCAGAACATTCCCCTGGGTGATCTCAGTGTCACCTATAACATCTTTCTCAATTTCCAGACTTTACACCTGATGACATCACACATGAGTTTCAGCACATAGTTTTTAGATTTGGGAGAGAATTTTTTTTTCTTTCGTTTACTAACATTTTTAGCCTTTAGTCTTAGACCATAGGAATAACATGTATGGTTTTTGAAAATGGGCGTACTTCCCCTTTTTTAAACACAGTAATTTCATCTATTAACATTAACATATTGATTATTGCAGCTTTAAAGTAACCATTTCACCATACCTCCTTACCTTTCACAGCAGTGACGAGAGGAAAAGCAGCTCAGGCTGTAGCTCTCTGCCCCGCTGCTGGGTAATGGATGATATCCATGGAGTGACATAAATCCACGGCTTATATTATAAGTCACTGTTCATTCACCCATGGAATAAGTAGGCTTAAGGCAAAGGGAACAGGGGGATCAATAGTGAGAGATTGGAGAGTGGAAATGAGCTTGTAACTCCTGTCTGACTCACATACATCCCCTTCTGTTTATCTGACTCCGTCCCGTTTCTCCAGACAATGGGGTTTCATCTGTGGATAGTGTGTTCATCTTCCAAAGCTCCGCAGAGGAGACCGCAAACGCCTCCTACGATGCCATCGTGGTGGAGCAGTGGACCGTCGTTGATGTGGGTCTTTTTTTTTTTTTTTTTTTTTTTTGTTTTTAATTCTCTGGCGAAGATGTGCACTTTGAGAAAATCCTTTTTTTGACTGAAGGTTTCAGCTGTTTTCTGTCAAACATTACATAAAAAGAGTGGAGATGAAGGGAAGTAGCGTGTGTTTGTGGCTGAGGTTAAATGTTCCTACCTGCATGTGTACTGTAATGCGTTTGTTTTCTTGTGTGCGTGTGTGTGTGTGGGTTTGTGCTCTATTTGTCTGAGTGATTTTCGGTCTCTCCTGTCCAGGGTGTTGTGGTGAAGACAGACTACATCCCCCTGCTCCAGTCTCTGGCTCCGTATGGATGGAGGCTGATGTGTGTGTTACCCACACCCATTGTGAAGACCAACAGGTACAGAACCACAGCCCAAGATACCAGTGGTGGAAATGAACTAAGTACAAGTACTGTACTTAAGTACAATTCTTTAGGCATTTGAGTATTTCCGTCGTCAGAGTTGCTCCATCATCTATTGATTTTTCACTCTAAACGATGAAATATCTCCCCAAAAGTCAAAGATTATAGATAAAGTCCGATACTTTAAAACAGGTGCATGTATCGGGTGTCTAGCTCCACCTCCAGCAGCTACAACAGGGACATGCTGCTTACACACTGATGCTTCAGTATTACTAATCTAATCATGTCATATAATAATATATCAGTCAGGGGGACCAAACTAGTACTTTTACATTAATACTTTGTCTACATTTTGCTGCTACTACTTATGTACTTCATGCAGGATTTTTACTTTTACATTTTTTTTTTACATTGCTGTATTGGTACTTTTTCCTTAAGTAAAGGATCTGCATACTTCTTCTTCTCCTCCGCTTTCTCTTTATATTCCATCACCTAAAGAACTAATTACAGCTTTGTTGATTTTAGACTCATTATTCTCTTGTCTAAGACACTGCCTGTGTCTCATTCTGGTTGGGATTAGGACCGACAGTGTATTTTAGATACACAGGACAGATGGTTTGAGATCTGACAAATCCCGATCATATGCTCATCTCAACATGAAACCGCTTTTGATACCTGCCGGAGCTGCGAGCGCAGGCAAAGTCGCTGATGTGCTGTTGTCTTGTAACCTGTCACTTTACGAACCGCGGCGAACAGAATCTGGATTTCAATGTGTGTAGCGGCATGCGAGCTCCTCAGACTATAACAGGTAACGGTAGTGAAAGTGCTGTTCTTTTCTTTCTGCAGTGACGGGAGTTTGTCGACCAAGCAAATCCTCTTCCTTCAGAGACCCGTTTTGCAGCGCAAGAGGAAAGACTTCAAGGTTTGTTCCCCTTTGTCTTCCATCTTCGCGGCAAACCTGTCACTTGTGTCTGTTGTGCCTTTAGGATACGAGCTTTATGTCACAGAAGGTGCCATCAAAAAGTCCTGTTACTAAATATGGGACGTACAGCAGACATAAAACCGCTCAGGAAAAGTCTAATAATAGGCTAAGAGTCGACCTCAAACTGTACAGGAAAGAGGCATCAATAAAAGAGGCTTTGTTGTGGGTTGGCAGGTGTCTGGAGAGATGGAAAGAAAAAGACACGGCACAAAGCGCAAAACTGTCTCAAACGCATCTATTTGGTTTCAGATGCGGAACCTCAGGGGTCGCAGCAAGGCAAAGAAGAAATCTACTGGGGAAACGGAAGAGGAGAGAGAGAACATGTCCCCTCTGATGGAGACGGAGATGGACAGGTTGAGGAGGAACTCGAAAGAGGAGGAAGAAGAGGCAGAGGAGAGGAAGAGCAGGGACAGCGGAAGGAGCGAGGAGAGGGAAGAGGATGCGCGGCATCAAAGGGGCTTCTCGTTCCTATCGGGGAGCAGGGCTTCTGTCGAGGAGCGGGAAGAGGAAACCGACATTGACAAGATCTCGCTGTCCGAGCAGGAGCAGTCGGTGAGATGGACAGATGTGTGTCAGACAGATGACGGAGGGGTCAAGGAGGAGGTGAAGACGGAAGAGAGGATCAAGCAGCAGCTGTTTTCCGGCGTCTGTTGACACATTGGGCACAAAGCAGGCGAGCGGGAGCTGAGGCCTGTTAAGTTGATCAAAAACAATGTCTTTTTAAAATAACTTTTTGTTGATCTGGATTTCTTTGTTCCTCTGACAACCCAGATGTAGTCAGTCATACTGTTAGTCAACATGTACCGTTACCTTCCCTCCAGTCGGCTCTGTTCTGGGCATTAACACTGTTGCAAGGCTTTGAGGTTGTAGTTCCCACATATGGGAAAGTGTTGTGCAGTTCTCTGCTTTGGGTCAGTGTTGCTATTTAATGTATCCTTATATGAAATGAAACCGTGCAAGGCTAATAGAGTACAACCGAGAGCAAGTCTCCAGTCCAAGCCTTAAGTGTTATTTTCTCGTTGTATTTTACTACTTTCTCGTAATTGGACTGTTAAAAAAAGGGAGTACTGATTTCACTGGGCTCACTGTATTTTTATATGTAAAGTATTTTAATTTAAGATAGAAACAAGAGGGGGGGAAAAGTTGACAGAGTATGGAAACATCTTTCCTGAAGCTGTGCCCCAGATAATCTACAGAACGTGCGAGCGACAAGTTTTCTCATGGACTATTTCTTCTGTAGAAAAACGTTCTTATGAAAACTAATTACAGTGAGGTGTGTTGATTATCCACAGCTGTGAGCATAACAAATTATGTCCATTACCTCCAATGTAATGGGGTGGAAATTTCAGAGACATATCTTAAACCATAAATGTCAGCGTGGTTAGATACTACAACATGAAAGGAAAAATGCCTTTTGTAATTCTGGAGAACTGACCTTTCTGAAGGTTTCCTCTTTGACAAATGTGTAAATTAGAAATGAACTATTACCTGGACCACCTGCGTCGTGTCTAAGTAGTGTGACATGTAGAGTCTTTATATAAAAGGAGGTCAATAAAGTGTTTGAAAACAGATTTGACTTGATATCCTTTATTTCTTCTAAATCTCACGTTACCAGTATAAACTGTTTTCCTCATATGAGGAAGAAAAGCAAAAACAACTGAAAAATGAGTCTCTGCAGCGTAACCCCCACTGAGCGACGACAAGACGCTCGCAAATATCTCCAAGAGATGTTCAGTGATCCAAGCCAATCAGAGACCACCTGGAGGTTCTATTACCGTGCACCATGGGATACTCACTCCACCCCGCAAGAGAATCCTTTATGGTTATGTGGATGTGTGTGATTGAGTAAGAATGTATGCAAGATTGGCACTGTGTATGCATGTAACAGTGTGTGATTGAGTAAAACACGTAGGGACATTGGCAAATATGTGGGACATTATTGGTTTGTTGACTCTAAAAGACAGACGTCTGCGCACCAGTAAAATGTGAAAAACAAAAATCGCTCCAATGCAGCTCAGTCAAACTCATCAGTCAAGCAACTCTAAAATCTTCAGTTCTGCAAATAAATAGCCAAGTTATATATACATGTAGTATAACACTTCTAACTATCAGAGGTAACTGAGTCACTCCAACACTTATGTACAGTGTAAAATAATGCACAGATTGCTAATGTTTGCACTGATTCTCTATATCCTAGGGACTTTAAAGCAATAGTTTGACATTGTGGGAATTGTGCATTTTCGCTTTCTTGCCAAGAGTTCGATGGGAAGATCATTACCACTCATATCTGTCCGCTAAATATGAACCGAGCGCCAGCAGCTGGTTATCTTAGCATAAAGCTCTGTTTGACGATATCTTGGTTGTTATATTGGTAATAAAACAACCGGCTGAAGTTTTACGGGGGTTATGTGCTAGCCATTTCCAGGCTTTATGGTAAGCTAACTAGCTGCTGACTGTAGCTTCATATTTAGCGAACAAGTATTGATCTACTCGTCTAACGTCATCTCTATAAACAGATATCTGCATATGAAAGCAGTAGTATTTTGGTGTGGGAAGTGTTCTGGTCTGTGTAAATTGGCTGTTGCCCCCAGAGGCTTATTGTCATCAGACTGATAGCCGTTGGGTTCTGACATTGTACAACTTTTGGCAATGATGTATTTCCTAATGTCAAATTATTGCTTCAATAAATGCTTGCATAGGCAAATTAGTGCCTTTTTTTTTATTAGTACATTTAGGTTCAAATCTGGGGGTAAGACTAAACCTAAATCAAGCAATTATAGGCTGGAAATGAGATCAGACATGAAGAAGTGTAACAACTGTGTCACGATGTGTCTGTCATACGCAGAGTTGCAGGTTTGTTGAAATATTCAGCAATGTCTTGCTAAGGCGTTACAGTCTGCTAGTCAATCCTCCTTTATAGATCATAAGAAATAAAAGTCTTCTCTATTGTCTTTGTGCTTCAGTTGAAGAGTGGGTGGTCCCGGCGGTCTATCGTGGATCAGGCACAGGTTGAGGTAGCAGAGATATTGGAGATTGGAGGGTAAATGTCCTCAAGCACTCGTAATAATGTTTCCATTCTCACCACACACCATACGTCCTCCCCTTGAAGATTGCAAAAAGCAGCAGAATCCAGGAGGACAAACCCTGAAGGTTTCTGAGAATCGGTTCTACCACCACTTCTCGAAGAGGATTCTGTCTTTAGGAAGGCCGAAGTCCATGAGAGATTTTGAAAGTGCTTCGATCATGGGCGGGGGCCCACACAGGAAACACAAAGTCCTCTGCAGGTCTACATGAGCCCGCAACTCCTCCTCTGTGATTCTCCCGCCTGGGCAGACACAAGGGAAGTCAATCAATTAATCAAGACTCAGTGCAGCGGCGCCTACTCCTTCCTCGTCTCCCATGTGGAGCTTTGATGGAGCCTGTTCTACATGACGACACAGATAAATCAACAAAGACAGACTCTGGAACAATGTGACAGTCACTAAATATGAGCGGGTACGGGCATTACTTACGGTTGATAAATGGCTGGAGGTGCGAGTCGACATCTGTGGTCTGTTGCGTGACGTGGAGGTCACAGGAGAGCTTGTCGGGGAACTCCTGACACGCCTGGATGATGGAGCTCTGGTAACATAGAAGGTAGGTAGTTTAGGTAGAGTTCCTCCTTACACACTGCGACACACCTGCCCACGTATTCCAGACGTACACGTTGGGCACGGTTGTGTGTAAAGATAGCAAACATATTCAAAGGTAAAACATCAGCAAATGTCGTAAAAATTCCTCACAAATACATTCCAACTAGGGGTGGGCGATATCGAATGTACTATTGCGGCTTGCTTTACACGAGACGTAATCAGTGAATGAATCGTGAACATGGAGAACAAATTGTGTGTTCCCTCTAAATTCAGATGCGTTTACCAGAATGATCCCATTTGTTATAATCATAAATCAAAAAGGGTTAATAAACAGTATTTTATTCTCGAGGAAATATTTTTTAAATGTAGATATACATCGTATATCGCGGCATAGCCTAAAAATATTGAGATATTATTTAAAAGCCCTATTGCCCAGCGCTAATTCCAACAGTCAAAAGCAACACAAGCACCTTAAATAGCAGTTCCTGGGTGTTCTTGGCGCTGTAGCAGAGGTGGGCAGAGCCTATGTTGTAGTCCCGCCCACCAGAGGCTTGGTTGCGCTGCAGCAGATCTGTGGTGTGCAACAGGATTGAGTACAAGGGGTTGATCCCGACGCCGCCGGCCACCAGCAGCAAATCCACGGAGGGGTCAGAGGGTGACGGGTCGAAGAAGAAGTCCCCGCCGACGCGCATGGCCACCTGGGAGCCCAGTGTACACTGAGGGTACGGGGGGGAGGAGAGAGGGATAAGGAGACAGCAGCACACTGTGTTGAGCTGGGTCATATAGACACTTGGCATCCCAACATTTCTCTTTGCTCAGCAGCTGAAATACACCTTTTGGAATAAATAAATACAGCAGCGCTTTAACTACATTGAAGACGAGCCTCAGGAAACACACACTTTTAGATCAGCGTGCACACACACACACCAAACCGAAGCTACGGTATGGGTGAAAGCCATTTCACAAGTTGCACAGAGAAAGGCCTTTGAAGTCAAAAAGAGCAGTAAATACGCCTTCATCTGCTTTTGTACATAATAATGCTTGCATTCTTAATCTGCTGCTGTGGTCCCTACACTATTCCTGCTCACGGAGAGGAGTCGGAGCGCAATATCAAACAAATGGATCATCAAACAAGATGCAGAGAGCTGTAAGTCTCAGAATGCTCAAACGCATCGCGCCGCTTTCTGATACTTTTTCACACGAGGCGTAGTAGCTCAAAGCTATTTATCGGGGCCCGTCATCAAACACGGAAGCTACAAACAAACACGCAGAGTACAGAAGTGGAAGGGAAAGGTACGCAGGGAGAAAACATTGTTCACATTCACACGACTATTAGAGCACGTCTTTGTAGACAAATTACAATGTTACGCACCCCAAGAACATTTTCATAGTTGTATCCCTTTTATTTCTGCATTCTCACAACTTTTGTTTACGCTGTCGACTTGCAGCAGTTGAGCGCCAACTTGACTCCACTGAGTTTTTAGCTTCACTGTCAAATTCTACTTCAGAACTACGACGCAGGCAATTTTTTCCAATTCGCTGACTCACTTTAACTAACCCTTGACAGCAATTACACGTGATTGAAAAACATCAGGGGTTATGTGGCTCACCGAAAAAGAAAATGATGAAGTAGATTATGACTTAAGTGGTTAAATGAACAATAATTGTTCAATTGGGAGTGTATCGCAAGTTTTAAATTTAACCATCATCTCACTTGCCATCGTTCTTTTCACGCTTCACTGTCTTAGAATAACCGGTGGCGTGATTATGTGGCGGCAGTCTTCATTTCCTAACTCTATAACACTTGAACCATTTCCCAAAACCCTGATCGCTCCACTCGTTCTCTTTCTGCATCTCTCTCTTCTTGTGCTCTCACTTTCACACTTCTTCCCCGTCTCCCGCGCGCACACACAAAATAATCTTCCGAACCCGTTAGATAGCAATGTGGATGATCAAATCTACAATATTCCCTCCAACAGGCAGCAATCTTTCAATACTTTACCCAGGTAAATGAGCGCTCTTAATATATATCACACAGCATCATGCTTCCCTGCCCCACTCACCACGGTGTGGATCCAGTGTGCTGGGGGGTGTTTGGTGTATTTGACGGCCAGTTCGACGACGCCCTCCCTCTGCAGCAAACCCGGGCTGGAGCACATGGAGAAACCTCCCACCTTCTCCACGCCGGGGATGAAGTAATCCACCCTGCGCACACGACCACAAAACACAACTCATGAATTAAATCAGTCAACTAGTTCATTACACAAGTGAATGTTTGAACACATTATTATCAACATCTACACTAAAACCTGTGAAGTTAGCATGTTTACGTCATTGCGGAGACTAAAACTGTTAGGAGTTAGAGAGATATGCATTGCCAGTGTTTGAAAATCTGCTCATGTTCTTCACTTTAACCTGACAATAGTAAGCCTGACCATGGATGTGTTTTAACATCACTGTATTATATTAAGATGTATTACAACCACATGCAAGTTGTTAGCAAACATAAACAACAATCATTTCATTTGAGCCAGTATTTTCATTATTGTGTTTTCACACAAAGTTATTGTGATTGGAACTATAGCTGACTTCTCAGATTTGTAAACAACGGATAATTCAAGAGTGGAAGCACGCTGAACTGAGGGTCAAAGTGTGAATGAAGTCAGAGTGGCGCCCTTTGACCTCAGCGAAGGGGGCAGCCTGTTCCAGAAAGCAAGTAGAACAAAACCAAACCAGATGGAAAGTTGCCTGCTAGTTAGTTTATACAAAGTGAAGCGTCCCAGTCTTACACACAACGTGGTTGATTCGGTCCGTCAACAAGCAGAGCGGAGCGTCGGTAGAGGAAAACAGCGATGCTTAACAACACAGAGACCCACTGTTACACTAGAGAGAGACACACTGACTCCACAACCTTCAGAGGCATCACAAATATGGGTCTGCTGCGAAGACGCACACATATGTTCCACCCACCTCATTCTCCTTCTCCACCTCCTCCTCCTCCTCCTCTCCCACCTGGAGACGAGCAACTAAACAGGCCTCTTTTTTTCTAAGAAACATTGAAACTCAAGGATTTCCATCTTTTTTACATTCATTACCAGTTGCTGCAGGGTAACTGGCTGCCGGTTTTATGTCTCACCACCGCCCACCTACAGTATGGGCTCGTGTACATATACTGCATGTGCAGGCTACTAATTAACATTGGCAACACTGACTGACGAACACAGAAAAATAAAACTCTGCCTTCATTGAATAAGAACTTCCATTAGGATTATGAAAGAGACACTGAAAGTTTTCTTGAATGCTAAAACATTTCCCGATATTATGCACCAGTCAAAAACAAGCCACTGTGCCTCAAATATCTTTCAAGCGTACATGCAACCAAGTGCATACAACAATCATTTACACAAATCTATGAGCAAACTTGATCTTATTAGGGCCCCAACTATTTGGGTCATCCTCATTTCAGAATAATCTCTAAATAATTCATGAGCTTTCATCCTTCCTTTAGCTGCTAAAGGAAGGATCAGCTAAAGTTTATCTGATGCGATGTATTCCTTGACATCAATTGTTTTCTACTTATCAAAAGTAACCTAGAGCTGGCTTACATGTTTACTGTGATGTAGGATTGTAAACTCCTGTTAACTGTAAAGGTTTTGTGAGTGAAGACAGTGTGATGGGAAAAAAAAAATCAAACACAAGACCACCACCTTGTGGTTACTATGAGCACTTACAGGCACAGTGAAAGGACTCCAGAGGGATGTGTCACAAAGCACTCGGCAGTAATCTAGACAGGTTTTGGCAGGTTCTGCTTTGAGACAAGATTAAGGAGGCTCATGTTGCATTCATGCAATGTGGGAAGAAGGGGTTCTTCCAAGAACACGTTACACTTGTAGTGAAATACACTCCACGGGCTGCCAGTACAGTAAAGATCAGATTTTAAAGTATCACTGCTTGTTTATAAAGGCACTAAATGGTATGGCTCCTAAATATTTTCCGACCTGCTCACTTGCTATAGCCCAATCAGATCATCAAGCATGTTTCTCCTGAATGTACCTAGAATGTTGTTGTTGGTTTTTTTTTTTTTTTTTTTTTTTTTTTTTTTTTTTTTTTTTTTTTTTTTTTTTTTTTTTTTTTTTTTTTTTTTTTTTTTTTTTTTTTTTTTTTTTTTTTTTTTTTTTTTTTTTTTTTTTTTTTTTTTTTTATTAATGGAGGTGAAGGTGCAAGTGGTCATGTTGTTCTCTGGAACAAACTGGCTGATGACCTTAGATCTGCTGCAACTCTATTTTTAGTTCTTAAACATTGCTTTTCTCTCAGGCCTATGGTAGTTAGCGTGTGTGTGCGCAGGTGTTTAGCCCATGTGTGAGTGCAGTAGGAATAGGACAGGGGTTATTAAAAACTATATTTTATGTGTGTTTACTTTTTTTTTTTTAAATGCTCCAGATTTTATTTATGTGAAGAATTTAATATACACATTGTCTATGTTTTACTGTAAACCACAGTAATAAAGGATTTGGTGAAAAGTTAACTCGAGTGTCTACTCACCACTGTCCTGCTTTGAAGCTGAAGTCTGGGTGGACAGCTATTCTCAAGCGTTTCACCGTCTCTGACTCGTTTATGATGCCACATACATGAGCTGGATACAGAGCCTGCGTTAGGCAACAAGCAGGAACAGAGCAGCGTTTAGGAGTGGGTTAATCATTTGAGAATGGGCTGTCAGCAGATCACTGGTAAAATGTGGCGCAGGTTATGCATACAGTCGAGATCAGTGTATTCAAATAAAAAAAATATCGACTTACATTTTGTCTGTAGTTGCTCGCTGTTCTCTCTAGATGGTCCATTTTCCTTTTGGAGGACATGTTTCTTTTAAAACAAAGGAGGTCGTCAAACATTCTTTTATGCAGTGAGTAAAGAGCTACACGGCTGCCACGTGACAAGAACATTCAAAAACTGCAAGTGGACTTTACCTTCACTGCTAGAAAGCAACAAAAAGCTTAAAGGGGCCAGGTCCCCTGAATTACAACTCATTTTCATGTGTTTATGTTTTGAGATGCTGGACATTGACACGTCTGCTGTTGCCCCAAGATAACAAAGGCAAATAGACTTTTGTGGTGTTTAAATTATTAAAAAAATACATTTGAAAAACTCCACTGTATGGGGTTGAGTTAGATGATATATCTAAAACCTCAACACACACAATCTAAACTATCCCTGTGGCAATATAGTGCTCAGGGTAAGTGAACCATTAAGTTGAAAACACACGTTTACACCTGGACAGTAAACTAACAAGCATTTCCCTGGATAATGTCGAATTATAGTTTCCTTGTTGTCAGTCTTCACAGTGACTCAGGATTGAACAGCCCGGGCAGCAGACCACAATAAGCCCGTAATAAACAAAACCGGTAACTTCCAGATGAAACTCACCTTGTGACCGAGCTGCGGCCCAGCAGCCGGCAGCAGAGCAGTCCGGCGGCGGGACACGGCAGGCTGAAGCTCCGGGCAGCGGTGGACAAGAAACAGGGGACGTGCATCGCGACCTTGGCAGACATCAGAGAAGAGCAGAGAACATCTGACGTTAGCTGTCAAAGCCGAAAAATGTCAATTGCGCTTAGACACACACGTGTGAACATTGGCAGTTCATACAATCACCTTTACTTTCAGGATGATAAATGATAAACCCTCTGTAAGTCAAGCAGCTGTCGATACAACAGCTGAGCCCCTTAACAATGCGGTTTAGCTGAAACGTCACCCCTCTGAGTGGGAGGGCACCCCACACAAAAACTCCACGGAATAATCTAGTATTCATGTCAGGTAAATGCCACCTGAGCTAAATCACAAAACATACCTCAAGACCTCAGTATAGCTGATAATGCTCGTTGCCCATCACCGTGTTGTTTTGTGATGGACGCGGGTGACACAAATAAGAGGCAGGCCGATCCTAAAACGTAGTATACTGATAACAAATCGGTTAGGTACAATTGTGCTTATTTTAAACGGAGTTTGGCGTGACCTCCATCGTCAAGTTGATGGTTAGCTCACTAGCTAAAGCTGTTAGCGAGGCAAAGCCGGTTTGTAATTTCACACAGATACATAATACTATAGCAAACAACTTTTCTTTTACCGAGATACAATGATGTCAGCAGATATTCATAACTTCAGAGTAACCTTGGTCATATGATTAGCTAGCAGTTACCAAAGATGTTCTAACGCCTGTTACATGACGATAGTGACGTCTTCTTCTTCTGCTTCTTTGAGGCTGTACTGCAGCCAGCGTCTTCTTCTACTACATGAGGAGCTTGCCATTGATTTTGTTGCAGTAGCGCCATCTTCCGGACGTTTTGCGCATTGGAAAATGGACCAGACTCCACTCACTTTCCTACCATTTTCTATATCTTTCAAATACAAATACAAAACAACTACAAGTGTATTCCCTCAAAATCCATACACAATATTGATCATTTAAATGTTAAGAGCTACATCTATTAACAACACTTTTTTTTTTAAACACGCTGAAATCGATATTGACCACAAAAAGGGATGACTATGACATTAAGTACAATTTTGAGGAAGGCTACTTGTAATTTATCCGAGTATTTCCATGTTCTGATTATTCTTATACTTCTACTTCACTACATTTCCGAGTCAAACATTGTATGTTTCTCTCCATTACATTTATGAATACCTCCTGTCTAATCATGCCTCAATCTTAAATCCACAAATTCGTACCATGTCAGAACAGTTTAGCATTAGTATTCTACCTTTCATGGATCGACATAATCACCTTTCTTTTGGAGGGTGTCTCCAATCTGGAAGTGCCTGTGTATGCATTGTGTAAGACAGTATTTGTTTCCTGCAAGAAAAAAAAAGTGAAAAAAATAACCACATTTCTTCAATTGATTAAAACGTAGTAACATTCATAATACAACAAAATGCATGGTTATGTCATTTGTTGTGTTGCTTTAAAGAAAATCCATTTAATGTTATTTAAGGGTATTTATATCCATATACAAGTTTTTACAGCACAATATTGACTTTTTTTGATGCAGTTAAACAAAATATTCATATTACTGCTTGTGTTTTGTAAAATGTCATTGCTACCCTATCAATATTACTGATTATTTGCAGTATTATACTTTTTTTTACTGTTTGTCCTGTTTAGCAAGTGACATAGACTTCTGGATAGCTTGCTTGTGAGTTTTGCCATTAAAGTTTTTTTGTAGTCATTGAAATGTAACCTTATTCTCTGCTCTGCATGACATGTCTACAACTTGGAATAGATTATCAACCACATACTCATAACTGGCATTAAAATGAGGATCTCTCAAAGAAATGAAAAAACTATTAGTAAAGAATCTCATATAGTCTTTGTGGTGCGTTTAAATGCAAGCTCTGAGCTCTGCAGCTTATGGCTGGCGACTGTAATGCTGGACAACAAGATCTGATTACAGACAGAGCTTTAGTGAAAAAAATCCACCATCAGAAGTGTCCTGGTGGAACATTTTAAAGGCAAAGACAAGACCTTCTGCAGACCGCAGCACCAGAAGAACCAGGCCTTTCAAAAGGAGATGGTGGGGCACATCCACTTGTTGCTGCAAAAGGAGGAAAAGAAATATGGGGAAAAACACCTCGAGGACCCAGACAATGAAGTCAAGCTGAGCCTGGAACCGTGCCAGCCACTCAAAGTGTTCCTGTGGGAGGCTCTGCCTAACACCTGGCTGACCTGAGAGGGCCTGATGGAGGACGTTAGCACGGCCCTGGTGGCCTGCAGCCTCATGGCCACAGAGATCCTCAACCTACTGTGAGCTTTGCAGCCGACACCAAGCCTGGAGATGAGACTCCATATAGCCTCAACATCCCCGTCAAAAGAGAGGAAACAACAAAGCTGGAGCTGTGTCTGCAGGAGGAGCGAGCACAAGCCAGGGAGGAGCTCTTCACTGCAGAGACTGTTACCGAGCCACAGCCTGAAGAGAAACCTAAAAAGAAGAAGAACAAGTTGTTCTCTTGGCTCTCTAAACTGGCCAGGTGGAGGAAGTGATAGATGCAAAAGTCCAAGCATCAAGAGCTTTCTACACATTTTGTTGTGACATTGTTTTATTTCTGTTCATTATTTCTGCACATTGCTTGTGTTTTGCATTCAATAAAGATGTGTGTTGTGAAAATATCATTTTAAAAATGATTCTTCGTTCCGCCGGAAGCCAATGGAGTGATTAAAGTAATATGTTCAGATTTGCTAGGACGCCACGACACACATTTGGTGATGTTGATGTTGGTCGGGGCTTTACAGAAAGCATGTTTACACCAGTAGGTGGCAGAAATAGACAGAATGCTTTGAATTGTATCAGTTCAATAGGAAGGGAATTATAGATGACATTCATTATTTTTATTTAAAAAGATTTGTATTACATTACTGTACGAATTGTTACATTTACAGTTTGTAAAAGCCTTGTGTCTACTCTATGTGGGAAACACGCCACTGTTTGATTTGATAGGTAAGGTGTCTCATACCCTATTTCTTCCCAGCTAATTGTTTAAAATATAAGAAGTCATGATTTGGAATTATAAATAAGCTTTAATTTAATATATTTTTGAAAGTTTAAAATTGTACCAATCAACATTTTCACATTAATAACGGATCAAATGACTAAAGGTTGTCTGCATTTCCCCGCTAAACTCATTGTTTTGGTTTTACGGTCTGCACCTTTACTGTTTTGCTGATCTCTATTTCATCTCTGATCGCAGATAAAATACCATATTTGGAGGAGGTTTTTTGCCTTCATCGAAATGTGTCTGTCTAAATGCATTGATGAAGTCTGGGAGCTCTTTGTGCAGCTAAACTTGTGGCTCTGTGCTCCACTGAAATGGCTTGTAACACTTTCCAACAGATACCAATATATTCTTTTTTTTTTTTTAGCTTGAAAATGTACATATATATAAAATAACCCCAACAGTGGTTGTGGTAGATACGTGCCACTGGCAGCACTGGCAACAAGTGTAAACTATTCATTTCGCAGATTATCACCAAGCCAATGATAACACAATATTATACCCTGAAGTGTAAAAAACTGATTATCAAGAATGTAATTTGGCTTTATCTGGTGGTCAAATAACAGCTGTTTTTGTAAGAAGACGCAGAACGAAGAACTGTAAAACTGTAGCTATCACACCTTTCCCTCTGCCCTCCTAATTTAGCCCCGTTTTTACATGTTACTTGATGTTTTCATTGCTACAGTGACACACACTTTTTTAAGTTACATTTTAAAGCTTCAAATATGCATTGGAACATGACACCTATACATCCTGCTATATATTTGAAAGAAATGTTTTATCTAACTTTAAAACTTCTTAATGTGTTGGGGTTGTTGGTCAAATTCGGGAGTTTTAGTAGTACACAAAAATGGTCAAGCCTGAGTACTTGATGCCGGCCTTTGTTTCTTTACTTCTGCAGTTAAAGGAAATGTTAGCACTGGAAAAATAGAAGAATGATAATGACAAGTCTCAAAGTGAAGGCTTAACTAGCTAGTTTAGGTTTAACAATTTTAGTTTAAAGGTACAATAAGGCAGTTTCATAGTAGTCATGCCATCGTGTGGATTAGGGTTAGGGTTTTGTAATCAATACGAGGTATTTATAAGTAATTTAGTAAACCAAATCTGTGTGCACAGTTGCATGTCCATGTGCTCTTCAGTTTGTCTGTCTGGTATAAGAATAGCACTACACAGAGACACACAAAAACACAAAGAAAATGACTAGTAAATGTTAGATTCCTTTCTGCATTCCTGAAGGTTTCATCTTAAGCGTCTGCGGTTAAGCTGAGGCGAGTTTCAGATGCTTTACTCACTGTGCAATAATTCAATAAATCAAAGAGAAAAACCGGACAAACAATGCAATCCTTAAATCACGCACACAATGCAATGCATCGAAACTCATTCCTATCGCAAGAACAGAATCACACCGATCACAAGCCTGTTCCACCCAAATGATCGGGAAGAGACACAAATGGATTTGTTTAGTTAATACAACTCCTTCTACTATTTGACCCCTATATCCATCAGCTGTGGGCTGGAATGTATGCATTTGTGCACCTGCGAGGTAACCAGTGTTTAAAGAGGCCTCAAATGTTTGTGCTGTGAGAGAAGGCCAGTAAACCAGGTCTGTGCTTTTTGTTATACTTAGATACAGTAGCTGCTCACTTCCTGTGAGAGGTTTTTGTAAGCTGACTCTACCAGTCCAACTGGCTGCCTTCCTGCTCTTTTTCCCATGGTTAGCACGCCTCGGCTCAACCTGTTGTTCAATGCTGCACAATGACAGATATTTTCAGGTTTGTCATGTCCCAATGACTTACTTGTCTCATACGCACGTGTGATGCAAGCCAACTACCGTCATCACACACGAAAACACAAGTGTAGACAAGCGCACGCACTTTGACCTCTACGCACCTGACTCAAAATACATATTTATGCATGATTGACTGAGTCCCTTTGTGATTAGTGCGTCTCTCAATTAGGCTCGGCCTATGAACTTGCATATAGCAGCGATCATGATCAGGCCTTTTTGTGGTTTACAAGTAATCGTTGATATCAATTGCATGCTGATAATAATGGAATTCAAGTCACAAACAATGAATACAATGACTTTATGTACTTCATGGGCTGTAATAAATAGGGGAATAGTATGTGATTTTATACCGGACAGTGCAAAATGTTTGTTATTGACTCCCGAAGTTAAGAGCATGTCATCTAAAGCAACTTAAAGTAAAGTGTCCCTCCTTGACTTTGGCTGGTTCCCCCTGACAGCTGGTTGTTAGGGAGAAAATAAATGTTGACTTGTGTAGGTTGCAGTGGAAGAAAATGAACCATCCCCGAGACTCAAAAAGATACAGCTGGAGGGCATCCCCGTATGCAACCACTGTTTCAAACTCTCTCTCTAACGTTACTGTGTTTTCTCCACACATTCTCCACATGCCTCTCGGCCTCAATGAGCAAATGCTCAAATGTCAACCTGAGGAAATCCTTCAGTCAAAACTGGACGATGTTCAATAAGAGATAAGTCCTCGGGGGTGGAGGGACTACTGTTACTGTAATAGTGCAACTCTATCTGAGACATCTCTGCATGGATGTTTCCTTTGTCTGGCCTGGTTAAAGTTAATGATCAACTCTCAGTGAGACTACCTGTGGTTTGTGGAGGGGAAAGCAGATTGAGAGATATGGGACAGAGAATTGAAAGGGAGGTGAAGCAAAACTGAGAGTTGATATAATAAGATAACATCTTTTAGACCAGAAGAAGCCGTATCCATGTGTGTTGTGGGTGAGTAGGAAAGCAGGAAGCGTTGAAATAATGAAATTATTGTTTAGTCTATTTTCACAGTTGATTTATCAGGTAAATAAAGGACAAAAATGGTAAACATCAACCAATATAAAGCAAGTCCTTACATTTAAGAAGCTGGAACAGTTGATCTTCACTATCAAAATATTATATTTACTGTATATATAATATATTTGGGTTTTATAGTTTGGGCTGGACAAAACCAGACACATCATGTGGGGCTCTAGGAAATTTTGATGGGCAATTTTTACTTTACTTATTATTACTTTGAGACATTTTACAGACCAAACAATTATTCTAGTAATCAGTAAAAATACAATAGATTAATTTACAAAAAATATATAATCATTAATTGCAGCCCCATAATGTTGATCTGTCACCTGCATTCTCTAAAACGTCTATTCATTTTTGGAGATTGCATGTGTGCGCAGGTAGGTTAAAGTAGGACAGCATTGTGTGTGTATGCAGGCCACCAGCTGCGGAAGGAAAAACGGCACACATTACTTCATGGACTTTCACTCTAAACTTTGTGGAGCGAGACCAAAAGGCATTCCCCGAGTCCTCCCTCCTCTCTCCGTTTCTGTCTTTCTCCGTTTCGATACAGAGACTGAGGTCTTTCCTGTTGACACTGACGCGCACATAAACCCCATTCAGGATTCCAGAGGCACACCAAGAAAAACAGCTTCTAGCATAACGTCACATCTAGATGTCCTTTAATCTGATACATTGAAACTTGGCTTTTACACAATAGAAATAATAGTTTCAGAATAAAAGAGTATCCCATTTGTGATGCATTTTAACACTAATACGAATATCTCCCAAGCCCTACATGTAGCTCTGATTATAAATCAGTAGATTTTTTTAATTCTTTTTGCACATATGTACTGTATATTGTTAACATGTGATTGAGTTTTAAGGATGTACTTAGCTTGAGATTGCTCCTTTTTTTTTTTAAGGAGGTTTGTATTACTGAGATTTTGCAGTTTGACATAATATGTGTTATGTTTTATATCTTATAACATATATATAGATATAACATAATGAGGCTGTGGACAGATTTCAAAGTTTTTTGTTGTATCATTTTATATTGTATTTCATGCTATGTGATAAGGTTAATCTCATGAAGCAAACCACCACCAATTCACTTAAATACAAAGGCAAACTCACACTGTGAAATGATCTAACTGGCTGCCACTTCCTCATAAAGCAACCTTTAAAAAAATCTTTATGCGTCATAACTAAGGCATCGATTATAAGCCATCAAAAGGAATCCTTTACACACTGACGTGTAAAAAAGACAACAACTGTTGGCTAGTGATAACCACCCTCCAGCGTGACACCTGCTTTGTCTATAGCTCTTTTACTTCAGCAGGAAGACAGCTCAGAGGACCAAGGTGGAAAACAGCTGCAGGGCTTGTGGACAAATATTTATTTACAAAAAACTAGTGGTGGAATAAATATTTAGATCCTTCACTTAGGTAAAAGTGGAAATACAACAGTATAAAATGACTCCATTACGAGTACAAATCATGTGTTGCAAATTTAACTGAAGTGAAAGTACAATATTATCAGCTAAATGTCCTTACTTTACGTCCTTGCTAAAAATGGCCCTGATGAGAGTATCAAATATTGTTTTATTGAATTATTAATGTTGACGCATTTACGTGAAAGTATCATTTCACTCTTGTAAGCCGGTTCAGGTTGATCTACGCATAGTTCTTTCCACCAGTGTCATTATTGTAATGACCATGTATTAAGTGTTATTAAGTAGAAGTTATTATTAGCATATGACTGTAGATAACAGCTTATTAGAGAGTGATAAACTCATGACCCATATAATAAAGGTTCTCAATCTCTAATACAGGCTGCATTACTATGAGCCCCGTTAGTTAAGTTTAGAAAAGATTAAAAAAAAAGTAAGTAAAAAAAGGTGAGTAGAAGTATTTTTCTCACCATGGCAACATAAAAGTTCTAGTTCTAATTTTTTAACAGTTAATTCATTTGAAAATGGTTGCATATGATAAAAAGCGTAATATAAAACCTGTTAAGCATTTTCTAATAGTTTCTAAGTGTCATTAAGAAATCATATTCACAACTGAGGATTGTCTTATTTCAAAAGTGTCATCTAGGCCACAGTGTAAGTCTATGTGTCTGGATGTATGTAACTATATTTTGGGCTGTAGATCAGTAGCTCCCAACATTGGTTTAGGAACCCCAAGTGGGGGTCACCAAAACTTCACAGGGGTCACAAGGCCTTCATGGGCAGCTGTGGCTCCGCCTGGTGGAGTGTCACCAGTCAGAGGGTCATTGGCTCAATCCCCAGCCTCTGCAGTCAGCACATCAAAGTGTCCTTGCGCAAGATACTGAACCCAAAATTGCTCCACGTGGCATATGAGGTGTGAATGGTTGTCACTGATGAGCATGTGGCACCTTGTACAGTAGCCTCTGGCTCTGTATGAATGTGTGTGAATGGGTGAATGCTGATGTGTTGTAAAGTGCTTTGAGTGATCACAAAGATTGGAAAAGCGCTTCATAAATGCAATCCATTCTTCATTTTAAGGGATGTAAGAGAACTTATGTATATGTATATATACACACAGTATATATAAGATTCAATATTAAATACTAATGCAACCTTTAATTACAACCTACAATTACATTTAGTTTTTTTTTCACAGAAATGAATGAAATCCTATATATACACAATATATATATATATATATATATATATATATATATAATTTTTTGTGAAAAAAAACTAAATGTAATTGTAATTTTTAAAGTTTGGATAAGTATTTAATATTGAATCTTCTTAGAATTCATCCACACGACCACACAAACGTCCTGCAGTTATTGCATTCACTATTTGGGTTTATTGTACAGTGTATCAGTTGTTCTGTTCTTATTATGCATTGACTATAATATGAAATATCCATAAAATATGCCACTTATCGTTTGCCTGTTTACTCAGTGAAAGAAAAGGGGTCCCTTCAGGAAAAGTCTTGGAAACCGACGCCAGGCCGAACTGCTTCCCCTCATTTAACGTGAACTTACCACAACTTCTTCCTGACGCACGACCCCTCTGCTAAAGTCAGTACAGGGTCTCATTTAAACCACCTACCTGCTGCTGAGTAGCCAACAACCTGTTCAGGTCGGTGGCTATTAATACCATTAATTGAACAAACATCACTATCCCATTCCATTCCTTTGTGTGAATGGTACACACCATTGTGGCCTCCTGGGCGTCCAAAATCGGAGCATGGTTTGGCTACCTCGCTTGGGTTGGGTTCTGGTGATACAATGGGATCTTTTTTTTTAATCTGTCGCCGAGGAGGCGCACGCTCCCATGGGGTATGTTGCCACGCAACCACAGGCCCCGCCTACCATCGCAGTGGATTCACCTGAGCTGAAGCTCACGTGACACAACCTGCGACTTCAACCAATCAGGAGCGAGGACAGGTGCTCCGAGAGGAGAGTTTCGGAGGCGGAAACCTGCTGGGTCAGTGGAAGAAAGCCGCTCCTTATAAATGTGTTAATTCATGTGTACTTTTCTGAAGAATAGCAGAAGAAGAGTTGAGATATTTGACGAGATCATTAGGAGAAAAATAATTCGCTTATTTTGGAGGTGGCTCGTGCGTAAAAATGGAAACTGCTGCGACCCCTTAAAGGACTTGTCACCCAGTTTGTGATCCACCACTGAAGAAACAGAAGACACTGACCTGTCCTGTGGATTTATATCTGACAACAATCCAAAGTGTGACATTAACACTTTGCTTCGGGCACACACACACTACACGGCACTACTGTAGCTCAGGTGAGTGTTCATGAGAGATTTTTTTTTGTGCATTGTTCACCTGTGAATCACGGCTCGGGTTTGTTTTTTTGTTCTTACGACTCATTAAACCAGTTTAACAGAGAAAGTAAACATGGTTACACTGGTTATTCTGAGAATTAGTTAGTGACAAGTCCTCTCAGCAGGGATCAAATTTAATCACGTTCAAATTGACAGTGGATCAAATTTTAATAATATTCAAACAGAAAATAGGATTTGTGAGGATTATGGGGGTGAAGATAAAGATTTGGAGCAACATGAATATCAGGACAACGATGTGTAATATAAAAAAAAAACGAAGACATGACAGTTTTACAGACATAGTGTTTAAAGGAATAATTTGATGCAGGGCTGGGCAATATGGCCAAAATCTTCTATCACGATATAGTTTATTTCATATCTCGATAACGATATATATCACAATATAGCAATAGTCTATATAAAATGACCACAGGATAAAGCCCATGTTTGTATACTCCCGTGTGAATTAAATACTTGACAAATGAAAAGAGTATTTTAAGAACTTTAGAGCAAAATGAGCATAACAGTTTTAAGTGAAATTATAGAGAAAATAAATACACTGGCCTATCCTAAACTGCGACAGAAACTATATAGAAAAATATATATACAATAGACTATTTTATGTCGTCTTGATATGTCGCCCTAATCAATGTTTTATTAGAAATTAGAGAGTAAAGGAAATCATAAGCCAGTTCCGAGCATGTGGATAGGTGATAAAAATGACCTCACAGATGACATTAAAGCACTTTAAATAACACCGATGCAAAGGGGAAGATCTCAACTAAAGTAGTGATGGTATTTGTCTTTGTTTCTTGTTACAGTTTCCTCCCTCCAGTGAAAGATGACAGAGAGGGCGCCATGGTGGAAGGCATTCCTAAAGAAGAAGAGCGGAGGCCCCAAGGACAGCAGTGCACCCCACACCCTTGACCATGACTTTGACCCTTTTGCACAACAGTCCGAGAAGCAAAAAGACCCTGCTGCCTCCAAGACCACCGGCGACCAGTCTCAGCAAGAGTCCAACAAGAGCCCCAACGTCCTCAGTGATGACACCTATGACGACTCCCGTCTGGAGTCGGTCTTCAACGAGCAGACGTGTCGCAGGAACATGAAGGTGTCACGCTCGGGTCGATTCAAGGAGAAGCGGAGGGTGCGTTCGAGCCTTCCTATACAGGACAAAGAGACATAGAATGTGGCATCGGGGAGGGAGGACATGCGGTGACGGTGAGGAAGTGATCAAATACTGCTTCATAAAAAGATGCTTGGAGAAAAGGAGAGGGATTTACGTCCATGAGTTCTTCTTTTTCTTGCATACCGAGAGGCCTGTATGTTGACAAGAAGCATTCGACTTTTAGCCCAATACTGCAGGTATGAAGTTATTTTGTATATGGCATAATGGAAATTTGGACATTTTTGTTGATGGACTTGTGCTAGAAGGCCACAGAAACAACGATAAGTGACTTGAAATGGATCATATTTGTTCTTCATGATGGTTATCCAACCATTTCACCAACAATATCCAATAATCAAATCCCAAAAGAAGAGATACAGTCAAATTGCTGTAAGCACTTGTAAGCCCAATATGAAGTTAATGTCCCACAGTGTCCCTGTTTCAGCCATGGACAAGTGTCATCATTGGACAAATCATAAAATGACCTACAACTTTTTTAAGAATTCACGATCCTCAAATCCAAATTTCTGTCAATACTCAATATTAAGTGTGATATGCTCAAGAAAAATATTGTTTTATAAGATGTTTACATTATTTCTGTAATACAAATAATATATGTTTAATAATGAAGGATAAGTATAACGCTCGTTTTTACAAAAAAAAAATGTTGATTCTAAAGGGTTAGAAGGATGTTTATGAAAGTGTGAAATAATTTTTATTGTTATGTGTGACACGTAAAATCAATTAGTGGAAGAAAGTAAGAAACGCCTGTGAGCCGCTTTTAGTCAGATGCACAACACTTGCCAGTAAAATGCGTTAAATACTTTAAATGAAGGATGAAATCCAGCATTTTGTTTAACATAATGGGTCCAAAACAAAATACTGACTATGAAGTAAGAAGCTAATGCCGTGATATCCATTTGAATGAGATATGGCCATGTGGCTAAGGCAGTATGATCCACCTGTGAATATTTTAAATGAAGGCAAAATATGAGAAATAAATCTAATAACTGCGTGTATATGTGCATGTGTGCTTCATTATCCTATTCAATCACAATCTAATGACCTCACTTGGACCGTGCAAAGATAGCTTTGTGTTCTCCTTGAGAAAATTGTCTTGAAATTGCTACTGCATGCTTAAAAGCAAAATCATTTTACAGTGTAAGGGTTACAAAAAAAAGCATTGCAAAACATGACATACTGTAAGCTAAGTGCAAAATATGTACACAGGAGTCATATCAGTCATGTTGGTACCTCATCATCACTAGACTGGAAGAGACAAGGAGGGGGGTAAATGTGTGATTATCACATTGTCTGAAATAGACAATTGCGGGGGATTAGTGCCATTTATATGTAGTGTCTGCATGTCAAACCCAGGTTTAAAAGGAAGCCTGTGTCACTGCATTCCTCTTGAGGTGTGTGTATGTGTGTGTGTCTGTGTCTGGCAGCATTTATGAAACATGATTATGACTGATGCGTCATTTATGGCTATATCAAAGCTATTATTATCATGTAATTATCATCTTGTAAATTAAGATGTCGGTAAGTGAAACTACTTTGATCGTGTTGAACTCACACCCTTGCATAAGGAGGATTTGTAATGTCGTACTTTCAACACAAGGGGGCGGAAATGTGCAACCACACAGCCGAAAAATCGAGTTGAATAGAACTAAAATATACCGAGAATTTAAAAAAAAAAAAAAATAAAAAAAAAGAAAAAAAGGGAAAAAAAAAAAAAAAAAAAAGAAAGAAAAATCCATCGAGTAATATGTCGTTACACGGAACTCACGGGTGCATCCTATCAGTCCGCACCGGTTCTCATGCCTACATAATGCTTATTGTATTACACACAGATGTAATTCAAGGTGAGGGAAAGTTTCGTGACAACTTCAGCATAATTTGAGGCGATGACACCGAGCACAAGAGTGCCGCCTCTCTGCCGCTCCGCCTCTCCATTGGTCCCGTGTCTGAGTGCGGGCCGGTGAGGTGTGGCCTTGCGCTGCTCGCCTCCTGCAGCGCGCTCACAAGGCAACACACAGCCAGGGCCAGAAAGAGACCATTGTGCACGACCACTATCGCTTGTTTTTTTTTTATTTTTGTTTTTGCGTCTGCTCTGTGGACACTAGTGTGAAGTAAAATGAAAAGTTTCTGGAACTTTTGGCATCGTTTCCTCAAGGTTTAGCCCAAACCCCCCGAGAAGTGGCGTCTCGTTCGTCTATAAATAACTGTGTGGAGCGCACTATGAGGTCAGTGTGCTGTGGTCCATCTCACTGAAGCTTTCTCTGCAAACAGGTGGATTTCGGATATTTCGAGAAGGTACGACAATGCTGCTTTCTATTATTAATGCACGCTTGTATGTGACAGGTGGTTATTGTTTTTCCTGCAAAACTGCCTGATGAGTTGTGTGAATATAACGGAGAAGGACAAGGACTCCAACATGAACTGTTCATTTAAGCAACTTGTCTTATTACTGTCTATCCAAATGTATGGCGAATCATTTACCTCGTAGTTTTTAAGACTTTTCTGTTTTAGGGGGATAGTTATTCTAGGTGCATTTTTATTCCCACCGTCTAGTTTAATGGTTAAACAATGCAGTATAATAATATAGTATTCGTTTCGTTGGTTTCACTTTTAAATTCGTCCCACAAAAAGTTACAAACGCCTTTTTGTGCAAGTTTAAGAGAAACAGACTAGGCAAATATATGGATGATTGTTTTACCACTTTGTTTTGGAGACATTGGCTTAACTTCCTCATTGTTTATGGCCCCGCAGACCCACTTCTGTATGAGGAAAAAAAATAAAAAAATAAAAAAATAAAAATCAACCATCCTTTTCATAAAATAATGTTCCTTTTTTCTTGACAAAATACAGAAATGAGCATTGAGTATTACTATTACACCAACTAATTAAATATGTCATGTGTTATGTGTTAAATGGGGTATACATTAATTAATTATCCTTATTTTGTTAGCCAAAAACAAACAAAACTACAGTAAGTAATCCTACATAGTGTTGTTACTTATGGTTCTGTTACGGTGGTTATGGTTATGTATGAACTGTTATAAAACTAATAATATGGAAATCCAATGTATTTATTTAGAATTTGGGTGTAGTGCAGCATAAAGAAGTACTGACATTAATGCAATGACAGACGTAGATCATATGACAATCTATTGTATTTACGGTACCCATGACTTACATCTGGGGTCTCGGGGACCACACACAGAACATTATAGCTACACCCTCTTAATTGATGCATACAACAGAGATTCAGTACTACGTCATCCTCAGTCAGTGAGGACAGCCTCAGCTGGGGCTCCGTGGTCTCAATCTTTTTTGCATGTCTATCATGTTAAAAAAAAGTGTAGAAATTGCGTATTGAAGCTGCAGTAGCTGCCACTTCCAGCTGCCTTTTGTGAGTGTCATGAGACCTCCTATGCTTCAGGAAGAACAACACGTGCTAAAGGTCAAAGAAAAAAACAGCTGGTGTGAGTGGTGCATTTCCACTTAGTGTACCAACTGTTCCGCTATAGTGCTGAGCTAACCAGAGTCCAGCTTTGCCCCCTTTAAAGACTGGCACTGTCACAGAGGCCGCATGACACAGATATGGGGATAGAAATAGCAACGAAGGACAGTCTGCCAGTTGCATAGACGTGAGGCTGCACACACACACACACACACACACACTCACACACATGCAGAGATAGAGACATGAGGGACACAAATGCGAGATTCAACAAAAACAGGTTCTGTTCTGTGTTTGATTAAATTGCTCAGGAGGAGCATGTGCAAATTCCACAAGGAATCGAATGTGCACAAACCTCGGGCTGTTGTCAGTCTTTCACAGCCGTGCAAGACGACTCGTGAAGAATTTATGATGTCAAGTAAGTTGGATGGAGGTCTCAGTGACTGTCGCTGTGGATCATTTACCAGCTGAGTTGCTAACAGCACGTGACAGAGGGTGACATCATCCTTAGTTCATTTGTTTTCTTTTCTTTAAAAAAAAAAAAAAACAGCCACAAAGATACATCCAAAAAAGTGCATCCACAAAAATACTACAAAGTATAAAGTATATATACTTTGTGTCTACAAAGTGTTGCACCCTGGACATGAGCTGTTCCTGGAAAGTTGCTTTTTGGCCACCGTTGCTCATCACTTTGCTTACTGAACCTCAAGACACCCTGTTGCACGTTTATCTGGAAAATAATCTGGAAAAGAAAGAACAATGTGTGTGCACTCTGTAACTTTTTCCTGTGGAGTTTCCTCAATGTGTTTTCCGACCACTTGCTGCAGCAAAGGCCCTCGGCCACTGAGCGACTGAAGGGTAGGGGTCCATTACTTTTCACACAACACTCTCCATTGTTCCTCTCCCAAGTCCCGCCACAGGCATTGTGGGAAGAAGACAGAGGGGTCAGATTTCTCTAGAGAGGATGGAACACTCGCTGTTTCCTGTTTTGCACTCTACTCTGTTGAAAGCTCTTCCTGTTCAGGGAAGAGGGTCGGAGGTCATCGAGAGTACCCCTTTACACAGTAGCAGCTTCGGACATGGAGGACAGAAAGTCCTAAGGTGGTCAGTGACTGCATCCCATGAATAGGAAGGTGACTGTTTTTGTTTCTGCATTGTCCTCTTCAGGTATCTGAGGCCTCAGCATGCCAGTACCCCCTCCTCCCCCTCCGCCTCCCCTGGCTCCCCCTCCACCACCGCCGCCCAGCGCCGCCCTGCCACAGGTAAGACTCTCTCTCGTGCAATCGCTCGTGCCCTTCTCACTGACCATCACCTGTGAGCTATTTGCATTATTGATCGAGGTAATACACACACACTCACACAGAGTAGGGCAGACGGCAGACTCGCAGTAGCAGAAGAGTGTTATGTTTCCGCAGCAGGCGCTCAGTGTCCTCATGTTAAACGAGTCGGCGCTGCCAGCAAAGAAGGCCACGCTGCAGAGACGCGTCGATAAAGCGAAGTCACGGTGCTTCTCATCTCTCTACCAATACCTCAACATCACTAAAAACGTTCTTCTCCCTTCCTGTTTCCGTTCCTCTTCCCTCACTTTTAATGTGTTCCTCTTCTTCCTCGTTTAACCCTTTGCTGAATGCTTTTACTGCATGTTCCTCCTTTTTATGTTTTTTCAGGTTGTCTGTCAGTCCGTCCAATTCTCGAGAACGTGAAATCTCAGGAACGCAAAGTAGGGGATTTCCTCAAATTTTCAAAAGCGCCCACTTGAGCTCAAGGATGAACTGATTAGAATGTGGGGGTCAAAGGGCAAGGTCACTGCGACCTCACAAAACATGTTTTTGGCCATAACTCGAGAATGAATATGCTAATAATGACAATTTTAGATAAATGTCTAATAGGATGAAATGATGAAGTTGTGACATTTTGGAGAGACAAGTATGTAAACTGCAACTTGAACTTAGCAGGGCTGCAACTATGTGTTTTGTTTGCCGTTTATGTGTTGAGAATTTTGGATTCAATGTTAAAAAATATGTCAGAAAACAGTAAAAACAAAGAAAGAAATGAAATGTAGTTGTCTGATAACCACACCAAAACCCAAAGATATTCAATTTACAATAATATAAAACAGAAAAGCACCATTGGAGCCTGCCAATGTTTGGCGTTTTTATTCTTTATAAAGGACTTTACTTTACTTTACTTCGTGTCCTGAACTGGCCCTGAAGACAGAACACATAAAGGGTGAAACACGGCTCAATGGTACATAAAAGCTGTTTTTTTTTTCTTTTTCAGTGTCCGCTGGAGCCTCCTCAGCTCCAGTCTGGTGGAGCAGGTGGAAGGAATGCTCTGCTGGCCGACATCCAGAACGGAGCCAGACTCAAGAAAGTCACACAGGTCAACGACCGCAGTGCCCCCGCCGTCGATAGTAAGAGCGACATCCTTACTACGCTACAACTGTGCACACAGACACAAGTCCTTCTTACAGTGAAGCTGAGAGGAAGGAGGTTTAACGATGGTGTGTGTTTATGTGCTAAGATGCCATAGTGTGATGCATAAGGGGACACTTCAGGAAGGAATATAAAGGTAAGATAAGGATGCAGGCAGAGTAGGAAACTACTACAGTGGCAAACACAATAGACAAGACATATATTGTATCCACAGTATACTATAAGATTTATAAAAATGTTTATATTGTCATTGTGTTTTGAGTATTTTCAAGTCTGTGCGCGTTCGACTGTATATTTCGTCTGGTCGCAAGACACGTTTCTCTAAACTTTTAGACGCGAAGGACATTAAAACTGAGTAATTCGTTAAAAATTCAGTTGGAAACTTTAACTTTACTCGTAGATGAAAACCATCTCATTGACAACCTCACTAAATAATATGAAGTAAGAACAGAATAGTCTCCGTACATATAGTTGACATATTAATGTTACGTAATATTTTAATGATATGTTCATTCAGTTAGTCAAAGAATTAGCTTAAAGGAATATTTCTCCCACAAAATCATTATTTGTTAATCCATGACTCACCTTACCTTGAATTTCTCACATGCTTCCACGGTGAACGAAAAATCCAAAAACGGAGACAATTCTTGATGAATTATGAAGCATGGACGAGTACGGCGCCTGTCTGCGACTGTTTATGTGGAAATGTTTTAAATAGTTATTACTTCATTTCATCAAGTGTTTTCTCAGTTTTTGGATTCTTCGTTCACTGTGGAGACATGCGAGAAAAACAAAGTGTTCTTCACGAATTTAAGGTAACACGTGGGTGAGTTATTTCTATACAAATGATCATTTTGGGGGTGAAGTATTCCTTTAACTTGCACGTGGCCATTGGCCAGTAAATAGTAGTTTCCAATATCATTGTCAGTTACATGTATGAAGCCAGGCCGATTGAAACAGACCGCTGTGTTTTGTGAGAAGGTGTGTGGTTTATCCTCAGGGTGATTACATTTGGGTGGTGCAAAATTGACTCATGTTCCTGCCTGAACTCTTTATGTTGTCATTTCAGAATTAAGAACAAAATTCCCACGACTATAAAACCTGCTAAGCACATACAAGGTCGAACAATAACATGTGATAAACTAATTTGTTAACGAGGATTACATAAAAACAAATGGACACTGACATTAATTATTTGTAATGTGTGACTACGTGTGTCGTTCCCCAGAGCCCAAGGCGAGCCCTGGAGATGTATCCAGCAGTGTCGGTTCTTCACAGGGCTCATCAGGAGGCGTGACACCCATGGGACCCTCTTTGGGTGGGCTCTTTGCTGGAGGGTTCCCCACTCTCAGGCCTATAGGACAAGCAGGCAAGACCCCAGGTTGGTGCTAAATGTCCTGCTCTGACTAAAGCTACATATTGTATTAAACAGAATAACTTTGGGTTTTGGATGGACAAAACAAGACATTTAGAGGACTTTGAGAAACTGTGATTGACATATTTGATCATTTTTTTCATTTTTTTTTCGATTAATTAAAAAAATCTTATTGTAAAATGTATCGATAATAAAGATAATCATTAGCTGCAGCCCTAATATTGACCATCCAAATGACTCCTCTTTTGTGTGTGTGTGTGTGTGTGTGTGTGTGTGTGTGTGTGTTAAAGTGTCACGATCGAGCTCCTCAGCCTCCCTGAAGCCTCTGTGGAACCCCCCCACGCCAGCGGACACGAGCAGCACCTCTGAGCCTCAGTGGACGGCGGACCTCCGAAGCTCCATCCACCGTCCTCTCGCTCCCTCGTCCTCTGCTCCTCCCTCCCCCTCTCACAGTAGCAAGCACCCACCTTCTTTCCCCACTTCGTCTCCCCATCCGCCTCCACCCGCCCCTCCCTCTGCTCCTCCCCCGCCTCCCCCACCCCAAGCCTTCCAGGACCGACCCGCCAACAAGCCTCCGCCTCTTCCCTCCTGCCCTCCCCCTCCTCTTCCATCCCAGGTCACCAAGCCCACCTGGCTCCCCATCCAGCACTCCTACAGCACCACCATCTCCCAGCCCTCTACTCCTCCCCCTCCTCCTCCACCTTACCAACCTCCCTCTGCTGTTCCAGGGGACCGCTCCTCAGGGTGCTTCTACCCGCCGTCCCCAGTCCACTCTGAACCTTCTCGGTTCCCCATCCTGCGGGACAGCCCACTGGGACCTCCTCCCCCACCTCCGCCCCCCCCTCTCCCATCTTCTTTCACCCCCAGCTGCCCATCCACTCTCCCTCCTCCACCACCAAAGGTGGCCGCAGTGCCCTCCCCAGCCATGCGCTCTCTGCCTCCCTCGTACCCCTGCAACGCTCCCACCCGCCGGCCGCCTGCTGTGCCCAGAAGTGCAGGTAGATGGATGCCATGATGAGGAATTGTCTTTTTTTTATCTCACCAATGATTTTTAAAAAAGAACCTACTGTCATATTTATTTTAAAGGAAATCTTTCCATGGCAGTGGTTATAGGAGGCATGATAAGCATAATATGGAGCCAACCTAAGGAACTGATGATGAGGACGTAAAAGGGACATGAGAATGTATTAGATGTACAAGTTTGCAACAACAGCAACACATAAAAGACAAAAAAAATGTACATATGAAATACTGAAGTAGCATCCAAAATATGTATCTAATGCAGCTGGAGCTCTACATCCATGTGGCTATATAATCATGTAATGCAAAATACACAAATGTTCATATACATGGTTATAGTACATTTTACATATGATTAAACAACATGTTCTTGGGAGAAAAACAACACCAGTTTAAATATTTGTAGTAACTGTTAGTTGTGGGACAAGTATAGGTTGGAAACTGTGGCAGCTGCTGCAGCTAGTTATTAAAGCCAACAGAGTATGTGTTGTGTAACTTTTTAGTGTCTTCTTACAAATTAATGCGTTTTTCTCAGAGAAAGGGTTCGAGCGTGGCCTTGCCGTCTCAGCGATCACAAAAGATCAGAGTGCATTTTCATGTATTTTTCATGTTTTCAGATTTTATTGCTGATGTCACCCCTCTGACTCCTCTGCTCTTGTTACCCATGGCAACAGGTGCGGGTCGGCTGGCTCCCCCTCCAGCTCCCCCGGCACGATCCCCCTCTACCGAGCTGTCCAGCCGCATTCCTCCCCCTCCACCACCGCCCCCCCTGCCTCCATCAAGTCTCAGGAATGGACACCTGCACAGCCTGGGTACAATTATATATCTGACATTTTAGAATATATTCAGAGCCTTTAGTGGGTTTCTTTTTTATCCAGAGTGAATTGAAATAAGAGTGGAAGCTACATTTCATTTAATTGCATTTCACTTATTTAATTGAATTAATTCAAATAGTTATTAGTTTATTTTTTCAATTTATTAACTTATTTCCTACTTTATCATTAGAGTAAATCAGAGCTTTTTTGTCATTCCAAAAAAAAAAGAAGCTTGTAAGGATGTGCAAGAGAAAGTAATCTCCCCTACTGATGATGAGATCCATAATCCATAGTCCATAATGTCCTGCATGTGGACATTATGGACTGCTGTATTTAAAGTAATCGGCCGGCTAAGACCACCTTTAACACACGCACTAAGCAGTAGACAGTACAAAATTGTAAGGATGACATAAATGTAAAGTTTTAATATTTTTGTTCTCGTATCTCATAGCACTTTTTATTGCTTTTAGAATATACGTTTACAGTTTTTAAATCTAGTCTACTCTCATTTTGTGGGCATTTCTGTCTTGTTGTTGATTTAATGACTGCATGACTTTTTTAGATGAAAATAGTTTTATTCTCAGAGGAAAAATACTGTAGGATAGGGCTGTAAGGAACAATTCATTTCATTATCGATTAATCTGCAAATAATTTTTTTAGATTAATCATTTGATCTATAAAATGTCAGAAAAAAGTGAAAAATGTCCCAGTCCCAGTTTCTCAAAGTCTAAGGCGAGGACTTTACATTTTGTTAGTCCAGAACCCGAAGATATTCAGTTTCATATGATATAAAACAGAGAGAAAAGCAGGAAATCTCCATATTTGAAAGGCTTAAAATATAATTGTCTGCCATTTTTGCATGAAAAATTACTTTTAATAATTATTCGATTAACAGAATAGTTGCCGATCATTTTTCTGCCTATCGATAATAAAAGATTAGTCGAGTAATCGTTGCAGCTCTACCGTAGAGGGGAGGAGAAAGAGACGGGTTGTTTTTATGGCTGAGAAGATGACAGGAGTTTATTTTGAAGAGGCAGATTAGGGGGGTAGAATTGAAATAACCTTGTATTTAATAAGGAGGACGAAATATCAGCCCTTAATCGCGTCTTTACTGTATATCTACTACTAGCGGATGATTTTGAATCCAAGTTCCAGTTCCACCCCGTAGAGGACTTCCCCCCTCCCGATGAATTCAAGCCTTTCCCTCGGATTTACCCCAGCAAAGAAAACAGAGGTAGCACCCCTCCTTATTTCTCAACTTCACCCAGGACTTCAATATCATCTATTGAGGTGTCTTCCTCTTTCCTCTCTTTTACAGGGAACCCCACACCACCGGGGATTAGGACGCACCTCAGATGAGTGGAGGCCGCACCCTGATCTTCACCCCCGCGCACATATCAGGCAGTTATCCTCCTCCTCCTCATGACAATAACATAACTGTCATGGACTTATTTGGTTACAAGCTGTGTGTGTGTTTGTGTTTAGTGTATTTGTGTGTGTGTGTGTGTGTGTGTGTGTGTGTATATGTAAGTGTCAAACAGGGTCCCCGCCTTATTCTGACTATGTGACCTCTGACCTTTTCCAGTGTGGAATGTTTTGAATGTGTGAGGAGGAGGAGGGCTCTCCCTACTCATTAGTTACATACAGACTCCACACACACACACTCCAGAGACAGTGTCTTCCAGCGGCTGCGTTTAGCATGACTCCTTACACTTTTTGAAAGCATTTCAGTATTTACATACAGAATATAATATTTGATTGCATTGTCAGGATCCGTCCCTTTACACAGTAGCACTTGTAAAGGACCCAGAAACATTCTTTAACACACAGATAGTGACGCTCTTTAATATACAAACTGTGGAACAGCAACAACTACTGCACAAGAGGCTCTTTAAGGGCTTGTATTTAAATGTTGGACAACATTCTCGCTACACATTTTAAAAAAATGTTTGAGCAGAATTGGGAATTGAGTGACCTACCATAAGCAGGAGACTTAAACTCAATGTGAAATAAAATTGCAGGTGACAACTTCAATGTGCTAGTTCATAAATCCGTGTACTTATAGTGGTGCTCTCCCTTGTGTCTATGTGATTATTTTCATAAGTTACAAATGCATCCATTAAAGTGTAGAAGAGAATATAATGACTTTGTATAATTATGGGAATGCATCTGTTTTAAGTTACACTGTTATGAATAGATAATGAATGAGGTTTAGTGTTTCCTTTTTCCCTGTATTAACCAATACTAACGCCTGTGAAGACAGTGCCACCTGCTGGTCTTACAAGGTGTGACCACCGAATAAACCACAGCGTTTTGTTTTAAAAAGTTCACTTTTATTGATCCCATTGGTTGTAAAATAAAAACATAAAAAAAACCTGCCTCGACTCGAACGGGCAGCTGCATATTGAGTTTAGTCTCGATGCGTTTGTATCAAAGAACCACATAGAAACATGAAAAGTCTAGATTCAAGTTGTGCATTGCGGGAACATTTAGTGGTTTTTTTGGACACGTGTGTGCAATATCTAAATTCCTTGGATTGTAGCTCGTACAGAGAATTATTTACTGTCAGATATTTGAACAGTCCGAGACACAGCAGGGTCAATTTTAATGTGTAAGAATGAGATTGCAAGTGTGTTGAAGAAGTTCAACAATATATCCTTTCAGCGTCGATACTGCAGTGTATGCAAGTGCAGTGCACCTTTCCCACAGCTATTTATACATGTAAAACAGGTGTCTCTAACAACAACAACGATGGCTGCTATGGGCCTGGGCCTGAGTTTCACGTAAGCTGGTTTACTGGGAGCACGGAAACTGAGCGGTTATGTTCTCGGTTACACCTGCTTTTCCTGCTACGTCAAGTCATGACGTCTGCCATGGAAAACCGATGATCACTTACGCCCTGTTGAAATATCCATTTAAGTGAAACTGAAAAATATCGAAGTTCACATTTTCACGACTTAACTTAAACACAATCAATCTAAATCAATATGACGAGTCTGATTTAATGACATTTTCTTTGATTGTTCAATGAAGTGGACTGATTTGTTTACCATACAGGGAAAAAAAGCAAAGCACTCTTTCTTTTTTTCCTCCTAATGAACCCGACAAAGGGTAAACTACATTGACCTGGTAACATTTTGTCAAGGAAATTAACACTTTATTTCCAAAATAGGGGAATTTCACAGCCAAATTTGAAAAATATCTACATACTTTGGCTGCACTGCCGCTACAAGCATTTACTCCACGTCTGTTTTTCCTCAGATATTTGGTGACACTGATAACTGCATAACATTTTATTTTAAAAAGTTGATAAGCAAGACAGAGTGTAATTGGCTGTAGACACAAACAAATACAAAGAAGACACCACTGAAACAAACCCGTTGGCTCAACGCTCACACGCAGCCTCACACAGGAGGAGTTCACACGTCACATAACAGACAATAAAGCTCTGCACCAAAGCATTTCCACCACATCAATGAAAACTGGAAGACACGGGGCGAGTGCGTAAGAATTTAAAGTTCATCGTGTTTGTAAGTGAACTCTCTGGAGGATATGAAGCCGTCTTTGTTCGCGTCCTCTTTGGCAAAGATGTCCTCCATCATGTTCTCATGCAGAGTGTCGTTGGGAGGGTAGCCGTGACGCTCAAACTCTTTCCTCAGATACACTTTCACCTGGTAGATCGAGCGAGAGCAGGGCGATTAGCGAAACCGAGACAGGTTGAGATAAAGAAATAGATATTTTATTAAATAAAATAAAGCTCTTGTGCACTGTCAGGAGACAGATACACAAATCAAAGTCCAGTTACGTCCTTACAATGCAGGATTAACAATACAGCGTAAAATCAGATACTGCTGTTGTTTTTGACAAACTGAAAAAAATAACAAGATATGCAATTATAAAATGGGCTGTAGTAGTTTGGTTTTTTTTAAAACTCAGGCTAGTTTAAGTTATAGAAACAATCTGAGAAGGATTGTGTGGTTGTGAACAGGTATAAGTGCTTAGCTCTATAAAGGTCAAGAGTCAAAAAGGTTGGTAAATGTGAGCGTTATAGGAGGCGATGACTAATTCATCTACTTTAAGTCAGTGTTTTCTGAAGACATTGTTTGTGTTTGTGTATACCTCTTGCTTGGAGAGCCTCCAGTCATCGTTGAGGTCCATCTCCTGGAAGGACTCATGTGACCTCGGTCCATTTCTGATGTCAAGCACCTCGATGACAAAGGTCAGAGTGCTCTCAGGTGGGACCTTACCTGACCAGACAACACCACAGGGCAAGAGGTCAGCTAAAACTGTATCCCTGGGTTTCTGTGAGAGTGCTTCAGTATTAAGAAAAGCTATTGGTTTGGTACCCATTGTATATGAAGAGTATTAGGGTCAGGCATAAGGTAAAAAAATGAGGGGGAAGATTTTTCTTTATCCTGCATTTTGTTGCAATTGAAAATGTCCAGTCAAACTTTAAGTACATGCACTAATGATTTATTTTTAAAAGTTCAACGTTTATCCCGGATATTTCGACTTTATTCTCGAATTGCAAAAACACAAAAAGTCCTCCGATTAATCTTTTCTTATTACTGGCACTAATACTGTACTTTCAACCTTTTTTCTGGACATTTCGGCTTTATTCTCACAATGCAAAAAATAAAATAAAAAAATCTTCCTCCACCCCATTTTTCCACCCTTATGTCTAATACAAGGCCAGTTAAACAATTAAATTGTGTTAATGAGAAGCAAACTTAGGTCGCATTGTTATTCATATCAAGTCATTCAAGTTGTTGTTGTCATGGCAAAAGTTAGTCATGCACAGAAGAGATAGAGGTTATTGGTTAGGGTGGTGTGTGTGCTTACCAGGACAAAGCATAGCATTGTTCACATGCTCCATGTTGAGAAAAAGTGGACTAATATCGCTGAATGAAACCTTCATTCAGTGTGGGAGTCCTAGAGAGCCATTCAAAACAACAGACAAATATAATATACATACATGCAAAAATAAATATACGGGGTAATATTACACATTTTCTAAAACCGCAAGCGCTTTTATGAAGACAGTCCCATGTATCTGCATAGCAGCTTGCAGTGAAGTGTGCAGACATATGGACAGAGCTACAGTACCTTTCCCTTCCTTCCCATAGGCCAGGGCTGGAGGTATGACGAGTTTCCTCTTCTCTCCAGAGCACATGTCTTGCAGGCCTTTATCCCAGCCTTTGATCACTTCTCTGATGCCCAGTGTAAACCACATTGCATGCTTGTCCCCGTCGGTTCGACTGGTGGACAAACAGACAGAGGGGAGAGTGGACTGTTACAGGTCTGAGAAGGGAAGGACTGTGAGAAGGTCTCCCTTGTGAGACAATAACAGGTCAAAATTATGGAAATTAAGAGTTAACATCCCTTTGTTGTTACTGGGCTAACTCATTTTAAAACTGTGTAAATATTATTTTAAATGGAATTAAAATTTGCAGTGCCAAACATCGTTTGAATTAAAGCTTAACACGTCACCCTAATTAACAGAGTATTTTTATCATCATCATCATCATCATCATCATTATAGGTTAATGAGTTTTGGAGGGGGGAAAAAAGGGATAAAGTGAGAGGAAAAATCCAGGATTCTCACATTACTTGATGTTGAATCTCAAATTAAAGGGTTGGTTCACTCAAATCACAAAAAAAAAAACAACACATATTTCCAACACCAGGTTTTGCTGCTCTCAAAACACTGCTTGAAAGTTTGAAGCGCGTTTCACCTCTGACCTCTGACCGAACGATGTTGTCGGCTGTCATTCTTCCACTTTAAGATTACATTTCAGTGTTTTTCTGTTTTAATTCTTTAAACACCATAAACAATATTCCACTCACCTCAATTGTAATGGGTTAGTAGCAGACGTTTCAGATATGAATATTTCAGAGAGAACATTGTTGTAATTTGGCTGAATTTACCCTTTAAAATGTTTCATCACGTGACCCTAATAGATGGAGGCGTCACCAATGAGATTGACCGCGCGTGCACCTGGAAAGGAGTCTCTTACAGACCCGGCAAAAAGAGAACTGAACTAGGATTTAAAATTTTAACAACAAATGTCAAATTCCTATGAGCGGTCCATTAAATTAAAGAAGAATAAATACAGCAAATATCTTTCACTAAACTTACTTAACTTGTAGCCTCTTCAACCACTTCTTACTCACACTCGGAGAAAGAGACAGTTAGAGCAGGGGTCATGAAACATACCTGGTGTAAAACATCGTCCCGTTCTCAGAGTAAACCTCATGATGCACCAGCAGGATGTCGCCGTACTTTGACTTTCGACGGCAGAGGAAAGGTCTGTGCAGAACATCTATCTCCACCTCGGCTTCAGGCAGCTTCCCCCCGCGGACAGACACCAGCAGGGAGGAGCAGAGCCAGCTCAGCACGGTCAGCAGCATGCTGCCACACACACCTTCTGCACGAACCGCACGATGGACAGATAACTAAAAATGTTTGGAAAAGTTTTTGAGAACCAGCAGCGACGCGCGTGCAGTTGGTCCTCGACGTGGCAGTGACGTTTCATCATACGTGTTGTTGCAGGAAGTCTTTTTCTGATTGGTTGCTTTTCTTTAAAAAAGAAAAACGCCCACAGATGATCCCTCTCACATTTCCCTTTAGGAGAAAAAATAAATAATATATATATACAGTATATATAATATATAATAATATATAATAATATATATATAATATATAATAATATATATATATAATATATAATAATATATATATATATATATATATAATATATATATACTTAACACAAAGCAAATATACAAAAAACAAGATAGCGAATTAATATACAATTATGAAGGATAGACTTCTATCAACAATGCTAACAGTAAACAAGAAAGGTATCATTATACTGAAAAATCCAATGATTTCTTTTATTAAACAAGCAACTTAGAAAAAGAGAGACAATCAGGAAAACAGACAAGGAGAACAAAAGAGCAAGTTAAAATGACAAATAACTTTAGATATATATGTTTACAATAACATTTTTAACCTTTCTATTCATTACCTTTTAATGAATTCTATTATTTACCATATATTTCAGCGCTTTAAAGTAATTGGCGAAATAATGCATGAACACAGTGAAAGAGGGAGTATCGTCTTTCCACTTTACAAGTATGAATATTATATTTACCCTAAAATAATCACAAGATTAAAAGTGTCTGACATGTTTTCATCGATAAGAATATCAGACCGAAACAAATTAGCGTATGGCCATTAAAAATGTTTATATTTTCAGCTTCTGAAGAACAAAAGATGCAAGGATCCATTTCAAATTTAAATCTTTTGTGTGGAAAATCACTAACAGGGTAAATTGTTGGTACTATTTTAAAATGTGTTTCTTTGAGGAGCAATAGGACATGATGGATAAAAAAAGACTGCACTGCACAAGTGGAGGCCTAATCTTTATTAGTGTACAGTGTTTTATGAATTTCACAGTCATGCAGGCAGATTATACACTAATAACATTTGACGGAAATCATTTTGTAGTTATTTTGATATAACTGAGCAGTTTCTTCATGCTGCTGCGATAATCACAGGTATTCTTCTTGATGCAGTACGACATTCGTTTTCCTCCTGTCGGGTATTTGAACATTCACTTCAAGAGGGCCATACTTTGGCTATAGTACATTTACAGCACTGGTTAACGCAGTCCACTGTGCACTGGTACACAATTACATGCAATATCAAAGCATTGCACTTCATAAATACATGTTTCATAATACATTGCACAGGAATAAACACATTTACACACCCCTGATTTGCATACTACAGTATATATATAGTATCAATAATATAATTGCCTCATTTGGAAAAGGCTCTTTTTTTTTTTCTCCTGTCTCATTAGAAAAGAAGTTCAGAATACAGCTTATTTTTGCATTAACAGTCAGCAAGTCATACACATTGTAACTATTTCATGTGATACAATCATTAAATCATTAAAATGTTCCCCACCACCACCACCGGTGTCCATAACAGTGCTGCAGCCGATGACAGTAACAGGAAGCTGCTCCCTGAGGCCAGTAAAAGAATGAAACCTCCAGGGGAGACGGTCGATTCAAAGCTCTCAGGACTTTTTGTGGCTCAGAGCAGGCACAAGAGCTTCCCTTTTAGTCTCTCTCAGTCCATCAGTTATTTTTTAAGGGGTGAGACTTCTGTAGAAGTATAACCCCTGTGATCAGAAAGAAGAACTGCAAAGTTGCAATCAGGCAATTTTTCTCACTTTCCAGTTCAGGTGAAATACTTGCAACCAGTGGAGTCAATGAGGCAAGAGTCGGTGCATCTGAGCTGTCCAAAGGACCTGCAGAAGACACGGGAGAAATATTTTTAACAAGTGCAAGTGGTTGCGCTTAGTCCTATACTCGGTAGACGATTTGAGGGGGATGCCATCTCCACTGTAAGCAAAATGCCCAAAATACATCCAACCTGTTAACCTGCTATCCCCCCTTTCAGCCCAGAGTAGCAGAGAGAGTGCAGGGGCAGAGGAGTTGTTCAGTTGAATATGTTAGTGGAGTCTGCCTCACTCATTGAACGTCTTTTTGACTGTGGTTTGTGCAAGTTAGAATCTATGGCCACGACCCTGGCTCGTAGCCGAACTGTGCTGTGTAGCGATAAATCCATGGTGCTGTCCGTGGTGCTGAAGTAGCAGACGTATTTGTTATTTGCGACTTTTTCTCTGAATCCTGCTCTTCTGTCAGTTTCGTTTTGGATCTATAATCAATGGGATATTAAAAAAATACAAAACCCAAGAACCTTCTCCTCTGTTAAAATGTAACAAATTGTCTACTGCCTATACTTTTATTCACACCCAGTACCTTCCCAGGTTATGCAGCAGACCTCCACATTTCCGCCATTTTGCTCTTTTATTAAAGGGAATAGTTCTAAATATTGAGAAATACAGTATTTGTTGTCTTGCAGAGAGCTAGATGAGGAGATCAACACCTCATGTCTGTACGTATAGAGGTAGAGCCAGAAGTCGGTAGGCTTCGCTTTGCATAAAGCCTTGAAACAGGATACTGCTAGCCTGGCTCTTTTTCAAAGGTATAAAAAAAAAAAAAAGTCTGACTACCCGCACCTCTTAAAACTTACTAACAAACATGTTATATTTTGTTTGTTTAATCTTAATTCAAAACAACATTTAGTAGGCTTTTTTTTTAACAGCGATACCAATTTTCTCAACTCTCAGCAAGAAAACAAGTATGTACATTTCCCCAAAAACTAGGAAACTATTCCTTCAAGTGTAAGTATAAAGCATGCATAGTTGTGTGATTTAGGCATCTAAAACATTACGCTGAGTGGTGCCAGGATAATGCACCATCATCTCTGCAATGTTGCAGAGACCTCACAGTAAAAGTACAGTAGTTCATTCAAATGACCTCCATCGATGGGTGCAGTATAAATGTGCTGCCGGTTTAAGAGGAACTGCAGACGATCAAATAGTAGATAGGTGTACCATAAATAAATGGACACTTGGTGTATGTTTGTGTATGCAAGCCGAACACTGTCAGTGAACATACCCAGGAAGATAGGATTTGCAGGTCTGATAGCCAAAGTCCTTTCCATCACACTCCTCAATGCCATCATGTCGGTAGCCATCTCCACAGTAGGCCCACTTACAGTCTGAAGTGATGAAAGGAAAGGAGATGAGGAGAATGTAGTGGTGGCAGAGTTAGGAGGGAGGGAGGGAGGGAAGGGAGAGAGAAGACGTTACTGATTGCTTTGGCACGCCTGTGTGTTTTTCAGTGATGCCAATACAGCATTTTGCTGCTAATTTAATTGAACAGAGGACGAGAAGAGAGAAGTGAGAGGATGGCAGGCAAAGAGAGGGTGAGATTAATGAAAGATCAAGGAAAGGTTTCACAGTGCATATTGCTTTTATCCTCAGTCATGTGGGTTCAGACGCTGTGGTGCACTGTGGCTCTGCAGGGCAGCTCATGAGCAGCTGGGTGGTGTTGGTGCAGCAACAGACTAACCTTCTTTTGCATTTGAAGAATAGTTCAGTTTTTTCTTAACGAACATAAATAGTTTTTGATCTTAATTACTGTTACGCTGTATTACATTACATGAAGGAGTATTAAATTACTAGCCAGGTTTCCATCCAAATGTATGGAACGTTTTTAGCCGATTTCGAGAAAAATCGACAAAAATAAAGCAAAAGAATGCTGTTTGGATTATTACGAGCAGGTTTATTTAAATAAGCAGTAGATGGCGCTAATTTTCCAGTCGGAAAACTATTGCAGAAGAAGAGGGTACAACTGGAGGATGTAATTAAAAGTCGAACCTGAAACGGTGAAAAACAATGTAGAAAACTGGATGGAAATATGATATTTCAGTTTGTGTGACTGTGAGGAAGTTTACATCAGATCTGTGGGGAGCGATGAGGAGACTTTTAATCTCACGTCATCTTACGTCCCTTCAGTAGAGCAGAAGCTTTAGTGGAAGTTGAAGTCACGTGTTTCATGTACGTCATCATTTATGCACTAAATCTGTTTCCATTGCACTTTTGTCGCATTCTGCTTTTATTAATACACCAACTTGTCCATCTTGACCAACTTTTTTGGGATATTTCAAGATTTTTTTTTTTTCCGGCCCTTCCACTCAGGTACGCAATTTTTAAAATGTGCATAAAAAGAGGTGGATGGAAACGCACCTACTTTCTGTAGATCATTCTTTACCTCTCATTACTGGGCATGTGTGCATGTGTGCAGGTGTTCAGCTGAACAAGAGATGCTTGTAACTCACTGAGACAAGCATCAGTGACAATCTGGTTTCCATCATCACACTCCTCTCCGTGCTGCGCCTGCACTTTTCCGTCCCCACACAAACCAACTCTGTCCGGGACTTTCTCTGTGGACTGGAACGGCTGGAAGGGCTGCACAATTTGTAAGACAACAAATGCTAACTTTACATTTCAGGCAATAAGAAATCGTGGCTTTATTGTTGAGGCGTTTGGGCTCAAACTAGGCTTTAATTAAGAGGAAAAGTTAATGTTTTATGAAACCTGGTACATATAGGGTTAGTAGAAGTTTCCAACCAAATGTGGACCAGTTTTGCCAAATAAATCTTAACTCAAGGTCCACTTATTAGATTTTCTACAACTTTTCAACTGCATTTCATGGTCTTCCTCAACAGATGGAATTTGGAGCCATCTTTATGATGGTGGACCTTGAGTTAGATTTGAAAATTTTAGTCAAACTATGTTTCTGAGGTCAAAATAAAAGTTCACGCTAAAATGAAGCCCAGTTTTAGCCTTGATGTGAGCTGTAAATGATCAAGTATGTTCTTATTTGCTTCTGTTTGGAAAAACTACAGCAATGGTTATTTAAAAAAATCTCTAGTTACAGCTCAGTATATTACATCACACTCTAATATTTGTTACCTGTATGGGCTTCCATCCGTCTTTATCTTTGAAGTACAGCACCCTCTGATCCTTCCTGAATGCTAGTGCGTTGTCTAAATGTAGACGCTCCATCTCCTCCTCACTGTTTACCACAAATATCTGCACAGATACATACAGGAGAAGCCGATGAGTCATAAGTGATTCAGTGTGAACATAGATTCAGCTTGTATGGTAATATTGTGATGAAGCCGTTTTATGCGAGTGCGGACTTACTGCAGGGACTTTATTGAGGCCACCCCGTTGTGTGTAGCTTCCAAAAGGAGCATTATTCGCTCCAACTGTGGAATCACAGTCACAGCGACCTGGTGGACCGGCAGTACCCTTCTCTCCCTTTTCCCCTACTAGATAGAGACCTGCAAAAAACGCAAAAAATAAATAAGATGAGATAAACTTTATTGTCTTGACAGGGCTCAAAATCAAACAAACAATGCACATTTAAAAAGCATTTACAGGCGAAAATAGGACTAAAACTAAAACAAGGACAATACAATTGACAAGAACAGTGTAAACAGGTACAGTGCCTTTTTTTTAAATTTGTTAAGGTTGTGATCGCAGAGGGAATAGTAGATTGTTTGAAGATGTTTTGCCAGGCCAGTGGGACTCTGTAGCATTGACCTGATGGCAGTAACTGGAAGAATTGGTGGAGGGAGTGAGAGGACTGCTGCTTGATCAGAGAGGCTTTCCTGAGCACTGGCCGGGTGTACAGTGCAGATAGTGGAGTTTGCGTGAACTAATCATTTTGCTTGCCTGATTAGTTATGCTGGACAGTTTGGGTTTTATGTGAAAAGGAAAATGTATGACATGGGTTTAGCTCAAACACGCCTGCACTATACTTTGATATTATACATAATACACTGTCATTTGAGACAGTGTGAGTTACTGTACCTGAGGCAGGTGGACCCGGTGGCCCTGGGTGGCCGTTTGGCCCTGAGGGTCCTTGGGGGCCCATGGCTCCTGGGGATCCAGAGTGGCCCTTCATGCCCTGTGCAAAACATCCCAATATTAGAAAATACACACACATACAGTGAAGGTGACTTACATGCCACTGCCACTTGTGATAATCTAGTCCATGGGAAAAAGCGTGTGCGTGTGTTTGCGTGTGTGTGTGTGTGTGTGTGGATCATCCTTCCTCGTCTTTCCTCACCTGTTTGCCTCTCTTCCCTGGCCGTCCAGTAGGTCCTCTCTTCCCTGCGACGCCTGGCCCTCCCTTTGTTCCCTGCTCACCCTGGGAAAGGAGTCGAGGAACAATCAGTTTAAATTAAATTATTTACTGTCCTCATAATGATTTAATGGTTCTTACCTTCTGTCCAAGCATCCCAGACAAACCAATGGAACCCTGAATAGAAACAAAATGAGAATTGTGAGAAAAGTCATTATCTCAGCAGAGCAGGCACTCATAAAATGTTTGATGTTAATTGAATCTGTCTCTGAGATAGAGGGCTCAAGAGAGCTTGAAATGTCGGGACCTGAGAGAATAAGTCTCAAGTCATGAACTACTTTGGATCCTAACCAGTAATTGAGTTTTTTATTTTTATTTCTTCACTTCTTTCAAGTCCATTATAAGACAGCATGAGGTGAAGCTGGGCTGTAACGAGTTAAAAAAAAGTATCTGCAATAAAAGAAAATTGCATTTCTCCACCAACCTTATCGCCTTTTGGTCCTGCTGCTCCAGGGTCACCATAAGCCCCCTTTAAAAAAAAAAAAAGATATACGAGAGAAAAATGAAAAGAAGGATTTAATAGTTCTGTAGTGACATGTGACTGACGTGCAGTGCGAGAAGGGATTCTGAACTTACCTTATCTCCTTTGTAGCCAGGCAAACCCTGAAAAGTTATATGAGGAATATAAGAGCAGATAATGACAGTCGATGAAAGCTATTTACATAATTATGTGTATGATGTTGTAAAGATGACTTACCTTTGTCCCTGGTGGTCCCCTCAGTCCTGGTAATCCCATGAGTCCTGGATCTCCTTTCTCACCCTAAAAAAAAAACAAAAACCCATACATATGTGACGATTCATATTGTATTGTATATTGTGCAATGTAAAACCTCAAGACAGCACTTGGAGCGATATCATGAGACTTACCTCAGGTCCTTCTGGACCAGGCCATCCTGGTAGTCCTGGTTTCCCTGGGAGGCCTGGTGCCCCCGTACGCCCCTTCAGAAGCACAAACACGATCAGTGCCAGCACTTATTGAAACTGCTGATGCATTTTCAGCACCATCTGCCTGGTTTAGTCCAACTGTACAAAAAGTGGCCTATCAGAAACTCTAAATCTCATTTATGAACACAATTTATCTTGTGTAATCCGTACGAAATCTGTGTTTTAAAAAAAAAAAAAAAGAAAAATGGTGTAAAAATGACAAGTTGTGGTTTTACATTGGGGCTTATCTGACTCTTGGTAAGAAAAAGAATGAGCGTATTTTCCAAAATGTCAAGCTATTCCTTTGAATTTGGACTGATTTCTGTTTTTGTACTTTGCTATATATGCTGATGAGCTGCAACCTTTTATGTTAGTCAAGATGCTGGTTTCATGGCCCTGGTTCCCCTGAGACTAACCAGGTTTAATAAGAGTCAGAAACAAATTAGCATGTCAAGCTGACCTGCTATGAAGTCCTAACATGACTGAGTACAAAACCTTGCATGCAAACTGCTTTTACAATGCCACTAAGACTCGCTAATTAGCAGTCGGGAATAAAGGCTTAATCAATTTTGCTCCATCGCCAGTTGCCTGCAAGCAGCAGAGCCAAATAAATGAAACAACAGCCTTGCATTTCGGTGACACCGGGACGAGTATCCCAGAGCTACTGCCATGCTAGCAGCGTGCTCTCATTTAGCTGCCTGTCATTAAAACAGCAGCCTGTAGAGACACCGTGGACCTGCTTCTGTGTGGAGTGATTTATCACAGAGAGCAAAAGCACTTAAGGGGATTAAAGTGCAGGAGTGGAGTGCTGGAGAGCCTGGATCAGCAGGACTGGAGTCCAGTACGAAGGCTAATGGAGCCAGGCCAAGGAAAGAAGGATAGAGAGAGAGAGAGAGAGAAGCAAGAAGCAGGGGAAAAGGAAAAAAGAGGGGGATGATAGAGGTGAGGAGCGGGAGGACGACTGGAGACGACCAGGGATGTGATAAAGCTCTGCTATGTGGTTAGAGAGGGACTAATGTAGCATGACCCATTTAGCATCTGCAGAGGATATTCTGAGCACATCAATAGACAAATCACATCACAGAGATTGAGGATGCATAAAGGGGACAACGGAGAGAGAAATCCAGATCCCATTATTCCAAGGACATGCGAGATGGACCAGAGAGAGATGAGCGAGAAAACGCGACATGCCGGAGGGGAGGAGCGTCTCACCTTTGACCCCGGACGTCCAATTTCTCCCTGGAGGAGGACAAATGAGGGGAGAAGAGATGTAGCACTTATTAGAGCAGAGAGACAGACAAGGACACACGCACAAATACTTCTGCAGCAAAATATAAAATATGTTAGAGACATATTTCAAGACGTATAAAAAACAAAAGCAAAAACAATAGGAGCGCACACCTTCTCCCCTTTCGGTCCTCTTATGCCAGGTAATCCACCTTGACCCTGAAAAATGACACCGAATTTATATTCAGCTCGCATATCCTAACAGAGCATGTTACAATTGTGGAAAAATCAATAATATGAAGGACATTTTGTTTCATTTCCATTCAACAATATTTCCATCTAAATGGCTACAGCAGGACGATTACACTGTCTGATGGATGCACCATGATTTCATTAGACTGAAATGTGGTGCAGGCCCTGATGTGAGGTTTCATACACCGTGTAGTATTTTAAAAAAGGGTCTTACCTCTGGGCCCCAGGGTCCTGGAGGTCCTGGCGGTCCAGGTGAACACCCAGGTATCACAGGTTTATGTTTTTCCTTTACCTCTCCTCCAAAAACGCTCGGCTCTAACAAGCTAATGGCGTCCTTCAAGTCAAACATACACAAAATCCAACCGGTTTCAATCAGTGTCCTATACTGTGAGCATACAAATGTGTGAAAATCAGGTGTATTTATGGAAGCAGGTGTGTGTGTGTTCGTGAACACCTACGGGGCTGCCCCGCTTCCACAGCTGAGGTGGCGGGGGGAAGAGCGGCGGGGGCGGCAGGGACACGAGACAGCAGGGGTCAAACGGCGACGGCTCAGCCAGAAACCTGAGAGCTGAGAGGAAGACGGGACAGTCTGCCTGAGTAGTTGAAAGCTGCATGCAACATGTGTCCCTTACGTTTATATGACAAGTCCAATCTTCCAATTCACTCACACAACTTACCTGAGCGGGCTGAGAGGATGCTGTCCATGTAAGAGTGACGGGCCCATGCGGAACACACAAGAATGTGGAAGGACACTGCAAGTTTGACCAGATCCATCCTGTTGGTCTACTTTCCCTGAAGCACACAACACAAGCTGTCAAACACACACACACACACACACACACACACACAGGCACACACTCTATTTTTTGCTGAGCTTAATGCAGTTACTGGCAGCTGTCACTTTTCCTTATGCCCTCTAGAGGGTGTCACTATTTGATCACCCCTTAACCTCTCTCTCTCTCTCTCTCTCTCTGTCTCTGTCTCTGTCTCTGTCTATCTCTCTCTCTCTCTCTCTCTCTCTCTCTCCCCATAGCATAATAAACTTGTTGCAGCTCCACACTGCAGCAGATGCAGCCACCGCTGTAATTCCAGCCGTGCACCAACCCCCTTCAGCCTTGTGCCAGAATTAGACCGGGGGGCTGCTGTCACTCGTGCTTATTATGACTTCTGCCACTTTATGACAGAAGTCTTAGTAACAATAGTAAGGCAGTCACAGCTTCATTCACACAAACATTATAAACAGTATGCTCCTATTCTATCTGCTAGTGGATGCAAGAAGATGTTAGAAGTCCTACAAAATGATAACCCCGTGTGGAGTCCCGTGCAGAAAATATGCTGCACCGGGTTCAATCAGTAAACCATATTTTCATTAATATGGCTCAACATTTCCCCTCCTTTTTTTTTTTTTTTTTTTTTTTTTTTTTTGCATCTAATTTAACGTTCACAATGCCTTAATGCCCTGATGACCAAGGGGCGTTAAATGGAAGCAATGTCATCTTACATCCATGGCTTTTCAATGCACAAGATCCCCCTTACCTTCCACTTGAGATTGTGCCGCACTTGTAGACACGCTGTCTGGCGCTTCTCTCACCTCAAAGAAATGCGCGGTGTGCAGTCCCACAGACTGTGGCTCCTCGGTCATTCAGCCAATCTGGACCGCTAATAAATCTGATCCACTTATCGACCCGCTTCTTTCCTCCTCTAACACATTTGAGGAGGAAGGTCTTTTCTACCCGGCGCTAAATGCCCAGCATAGGCCACTGAGTGGAGCCAACACAGCGGTGGCGGCTCAGTCTCAGCGGGTCTGGATCAGAGACTCATTAGCTGCTGTGTCTTCTGGATCGACCTCGGAGCAGCTGGATATAGAAATGGGATGGCACTAACAATTTATGTCGGCATGCTTGCACTCGTTTGGCACGTTTTATGACCAAAGTGGTGCTGACGGTCTCTTCAGCAGTGAAATGGCGCCATCTGCTGGACATTTGAGTTAATGGAGGAAATAATAGTAACACATTCCATAACTTCCCTCTCCATTATTGACGTGTTCTTAAATTATATGTCTGACAGCAAAGGTGAAAGGAATCTGTTATGTTAATAGATGCCTGAAACTGACGTATGATTCATTATCCCAGACACACATTTGTCTGGTTTGCTGAGTAATATGTTTCCCCTCAATGATGTGTTAATGAATACTTTTTTATCTTTATAACTATTTATGCCCTTTTAGAATAATGTTATTGTTGTTGGCCCAGCTTTACTGCATTGTGTTAATACTATGTGGTGAAGTGAAAGACATTACAGACAACAAAGTGCCTAAATAACGAAATTAATACATCAAGTAAACATAATTATACATAGTACAATATAAAGTTTTAAAGTAGAAGAAAACAATATCTGTGGAATAATTCACTAAAGTAGAAATGTTGTATTGCCACATCTGTTTAATCAAGTCGAGGTCAAGGTATTATCTAGAAAAGTAATAGTAGTAGTAATAGTAACAGAGTACAAAACAGTAAATCAGTACAAAGAATATAATAGAAATGTAAGCATTTAGGATTCAACTTTTTCAACAGGTTGTTATTAGACCAAGTTTCAGAACTGTAAATATTACTTTAACCAAAAAAAGGCTGTTTTTCTGTAAATGACAATCTTTTTGACCTTAATGTTCCTAAATCAGAAACACACATTCATTTAGAAAATGTATAAATACAAACCACACTCATTTTAAAGTGCAACTTTCTAACAATAAAAGTAATCCCACCCAGTTGCTTAAAAAAGAGGAGGAAATAGACATTCCAGCACCATTTAACACATTTAAACACTTTTTTCAAAGTCTACACATTTTGAGACAGTAGAGCAAAAAAACATACTTACAAATATAAATCGACTTAACAAGTAGTTAACATAATATAATAGAAAAATAAACCCAAACATTAGCAAGCAACGGTGCAGTAAGAGTTAAAGTGGCAAACATGCAGAGTCTTTACTTTCTGTGCAAGCGGAAGTAAATATATAAACAACTCAGTTATTAGAAAATCCCAAAGGAAGGCTGCCTCTTTAAGAAGCCTCGGAGAAATGTCAAAACGCACAAGTTGCACGAAGGCTGACTCATATGATAATTAAAAACAGTCTCCTACACACAAAAACAGTGTGGCAACAATGCTGTAATGTAACAAAACGTAGTCATGGACATTTAAAAAAGTAAATTGTAAATTATGAACTCAAAATGAATTACAGTGTGACGCTTCTGTCCACAGCTGCATGTGTGTGTTCTGTGTTGTCAGCATATTAGGAGGTGGCGTCCTTTAAATAGGCTATAATATCCAGTCTTTCCTTTTTCTTTTTGATCCCACTGAAGATCATCTTGGTACCAGGAATGTACTTCTTAGGGTTCTGAAGGTAGACATTCAGAGTTTCCTCATCCCATATGATACCTTTGAAAAAAAAAACAAGTGCACACATTAAACACATGTAAAGGTTTGCAATATGTTTTTACGAACACCACCTTATTTGTATAAGTATATGACAAATCGGCATTCTCACACATCTAATGACTGTGTTTAGGTTTCATAATCTCATGATTTGTGTTTAGGTTTCATAATCTCATGATTCAGAGTGGGCCTGCTCAGACCTGCTGCTCTGACCGGCAGGGAGAGAAAATACAAGGACCAAAACTGCTTCTCAGCGCTAGATATGTGAGATAAGATATGTGCAGTAACTGTGACACAGTTACTGCACATATCTTAACATGCAGATGCACATTCACATGTTGTATTCATAGGAGGAAGGAAATACAGTATTTGATACAATGTTAAAATCATATTAGGCCTCCTGGGTAAGGTGCATGGATTTTTGGCAATGTTGGGCGGAATGTACAGACAATGCAACTTGATACTCAACTTGGATTATACAGTGTCATTGCATTAGAAATGACTACTGCTTTTGGGATCTCTATTATCTATGAAGATAGCAAGTAAAAACTATTTCTCAGACAAATGAGTCATAAACTTCTGTGTGACAAAAGAGAGAGTAGGTCCGGGCGGTGCTCTCATGTGTCACTAATTTGCATCTTGATCAGTATATACATCATTCAATAGATCATTTCTCTCCACCTTCTTGAAATGAAGGTTTTCTGTACGATCTATTGATGTACCTTTATCGATGTTTGCCTGTGTGTAGGAGAAGCCAGGTGCCTGTCCTGTCTTCCTCCCAAACAGACCCCAGAGGTTGGGTCCCACCTTGTGGCGTCCCCCATCGGTCACTGTGTGACACTGGGAACATTTCTGGACAAACACTTTCTTCCCTTTGTTGAGGTCCCCCATGACCAGCAGCTGAGGAGAGCAAATGATGGCGATCAATGAGTGTTACAGTCAGTCAGAGGCTGCTAATCTGCAGTGGTGAGTGGAAAAATATGTCAAACTAAATGTTGAAGGTGGAACTGACATGAAGTCCGAAAGTATTTCAGACACAGTGTTGCCCAGGGCACATGTGGAGTTAAGTTACACTCACACTTCCGGATTGTTGAAGAAGTCATGAAACAGTGTTAGTGTGTTATTATGTACAAGAAGAAGTTGAGACAAAAACAAAACAGACCTGTAAGAAAGTGTGTCTGTGATGTAACGCTAAACACTGCTTGTTTACTAGTCTGGCTGAAAAAGATCGCTGTAAAAGAGTCATCCCATTTTACCTTTTTGAAAACATAAAACTGCGTGATATAAAACAGTAACGTAGGAAAACACATGAGACTACCACATAATTCAGCGCAGACGGTACGTCTCCATGTCAATGTGAGGTTTCCGTCCGAAAAAGACGTGAAAAACACAAGTTACAAGGCAAATATGACCAAAAGATAAACCTTACCGTATAGGCTCCCTAGTAGGATTGTGTGTAGTTCAAGTACCTCCAAGGTAGACGTTTCCTTCCCTTTTCAAATTCTCTGATTTCTTTGTGTTTGCTAGCTTGAAGTTTCTGGCTGTTTCCAGTTGCAGGCTAAACTACTGAATAAGGACACGACCGGATTTGATCCTCAAGCTCTCCAATTGAAGAAGGGAGTGGTCTGGTTGAATAAGCGCCGATAAAAACATAGAATAAGACACTGCGCAACTCCGTGGAGCCTGTGAGTCACACCCATTAAGTTTAGGGCAGGTGAGGTATGTTGTTTACAAGGTATGGGAATACTTTTTGATGTAGCTGTTATGATATAAGATGTTTTTTTTTTTATATATATCAAGGCAAGTTAGGATGTGCCACTTATACTTTATAGGAAATGATCGCGATCATTATCATAATCATCATCATGTATCACAATGAGTCATGTGCTCATGTAAGTGCAGCAGAACAAGTTTCTCCACGGTCACCTTGATGTTTCTGCCCTGCCTTGCTCGTGACACCAGTGTGGACCATAGACTGTACCTAAGGTGTGTGGAGACACAAACTGAGACCCCCACCCCTCACCCCACCCAACGCTTATCCTTGTCTGTCAAGCCCAAGCTTTTTGAATGTCAATGGAAGACAAGTACAGGATTCATAGTGAAAATGTCATATTCAAAATATTGGTATGATCTCCAAGCGGTATAAACAAAATCCAGTTGTCTCTGAAATACAGTACATTAAACAGGTATATGAACGACCCACTGAAAATGAGCACGGGCCTTTTTCACATCAGCGTTTTGACATGACACAGGAGTAACATCACAGGTGTGCTTGATGGTAAAGTAATTCCATAAGTTTTATAAATAAGTTCCACTCAGCGGCTTCAGTTTCAGGTCCCTGGTATTGTTCATGCTGGCTCACTGTCACACGGTCACTGTGATTTTCAAAATGTCAAAATGTCAAAATGTCTGCTGTAAAAATACCTGTAGACCTAATCTCATTTATGATGCCTCCGTTCCATTTAGGGGTCTTAGTAAACCAAAGCCATAGCAGTGAGCCATCATAATACCACGGCACTGGAACTGACACACTTTAAAGGAAGTGTGTGCTGTGAAGAAGGATTTTAGCAGATTACATTTGGTTATTTTGTCAGTCAGAGCAGGGATTGAGAATGTGTCATGATGTTGGGATATTGTGCAGTGGATAGACAAGAACGTGGCAGAGAGATAAGGGACTGAAGGATGCGTTCCCTGCGCACTGGCCCCTTTTATTTACATATAGAAGAGAAAGGTTCAGAGGAAGAGGAGAATTTTTTGCTTTTGGTCCTTTGGTCCTCTGTGTTGGTTTGGGAACCCTGGAGTTAGTTCTCTTTGGAGACTTTGACCTAGTGTTTGTCTCCCTCTAGTGGTCAACTAATATACTGAGAGAGTCTCCCCCTATTATCTTTACACACACACACACACACACACACACACACACATACAAAGTGATCCTCAGCTTGTTATGATATGTCACTTAAATTCACATGATTTTAAAGACACTTCTATCTACATCTGCAGTTTGCTTGATTATATTATAGAAATAAAATGCAGTTTAATGAATAGAATTAAAAAGCACATTAAAATGCAAAAAATCCGTCCCTTTCAAACTAAATGAAAAATATATATTTTTAAAATCTCTTAAGGAACTTAAAATAATATGTTTATTTTGCAGTCAGTTACTCTTGCAGAGTTAGATCCTGATTTCTCCCCTCATCTAAGTTATTTTCGCAAATTATTATTAATTATATATAATGTTTTTCAGGGAGTTGATAAAGACAAGGAGTGTGCTCTCTGGTTCTTTCTGTGCTTTTAAGGACCCTGATATGAACACCGTCCACAAACAAAAAGTGTTCTCATCGTAAAAGTAGGCTAAATATGACTCAGTAATAGAGCAAAATAAAACCCAAACCACTTGCTTGAAACTTTTATTATGATGTTTTCTGTCTCAATAATTCAACTTTATTTAAAGGGACTCATACATTTAATACATATTGATATTCAACATTTGTCTTCACAGTACAAACAAAACACTATGCTGATATTTACACGCTATAGTAGACCTTGATGTTGGCCTATATCCTCTTTCATCCTTTAAAGCTCTTTTATGGCATGTCCACCACTTCTGAGCTGGTTGTAAAGTCAAAAACATGAGCCCTGTGGGAAGAGAATACATAGTTGGTGCTATTCATAACAAACACAACTCACAGACATGTACAGATGTTACATTTGGAAATAAATCAAGAGCTGCCTACCAGTGCAAGCCAGTGTTCAATAACTGTGCATTGGCCAGAATCCTCAGAAGGCTCCAGTACGCACTGCTTCTCCCAAATCTCTGAGGCAGCTGTGCTTCTAGGACATCAGGACACTTGGCACACATATGAATCACGTCCCAAGAACGTCCAAACCTCTGGGGCATGTTGGGGGACGAGTTTGGGGCCCTTTCGTCAGCAGGAATATTCTCCCTTCCGAACCGCATGGGCATGTTGGGGGACGAGTTTGGGGCCCTTTTGTCACCAGGAATATTCTCCCTTCCGAACCGCATGGGCATGTTGGCGTTCTTGTGGAGAGGTTTGGCAGTGGGCGGGTGGAGCTTGATGATGGTCGGGAGGCTGATTCTGCTGGTGGTCGGCCTCACGTGTTCGTTGAAGCTCTCGGGATCCAAACTCTTGCGGATTTCACTTTTTGTCTGGAAACAAAAACATGTTGAAGTCTGGATCAGTCTAATTAAAGAAGATTTTCATGTGTTTTTAGAGCTCAAACGATTTGTCTATTAATCGATTATTAGTCAATTAGGCAACCAGTTTAATGATCAGTTCATCTTTTTCTGGTTCCATCTTGTTAAATGTGCTTTTCTTTGTCACATCAATGATTATGATAGCAATATATTATGTGATTAGACAGACAAAACAAGCAATTGAGGTAAGTCACCTTTGACTTTTCACTATGTTTTGACATTTTGTTAAAAAACGAATTTTTTTTTTTCATTACCAAAATAAATGTTAGTTGCTGAATTAGTTTTTACTACTAATATTCGTCTCTGAGTTAGCTCACATCATTTCATATTATTATTTCATATACAGTATATTCAAAGGCAAACGCCATCAAAATACCCTCCAGTGAAAAGCTTTTATTTGACTGATTTTGTCAGTTGTGAGAGTAAATACATTTGATCTATTTGCCAATGATGAAGTAATAAACAATGATGCATTCACTGTTCTGCTCTGCAATAACGTACAACCCAAATAGGTAAATGTGATGTCACTGGATAGCAGATGAGTTCCAATGTGATGCGTCGTAATGATAATACAAATAGTGGACCTGCTCTATGTAAACTTGGGCTGATACACTTTCTTCTAAAAAATATGTGGCATTGTTACAAATAGTTTCATTTGAATAAATGTCATGATCTTGACAGTTGCAGTACAGAACACAAGGAAAGTAGGGCTGCAGCTATTGATATTTGTATTACCAATTCATTGCTTTGCCTATAAAATGTCAGCAAATTGTGAAAAAGATCTTCAGATTGCTTGTTTTATCCGACCAGCAGCCCAAAACACACACATATTCTATTCACAATCATATTTGACAAAGAAAAGTATAAAATCATCACTTTGGAAAAGCTTAATAATAGAGTGTTTCGCATATTTGCTGGAAAAATGACAATCATTGATGGAATAAGCATCTCTGTCCGCCTCATTAAATAGTTCTTACCTGTTGGTGTGGCTGTTTCCTCACAGTGTGTCTTCCATAATCGCTGCTCAGCAAAGTCTTATCCCTGTGTATTGATTTACCATAGACCTGCAAGTCCGATGCTGCTGCCCCTCTAACACCCCCCAGAATCAAGAGCAACACTGAGGTCAACATGTTAACAGCAGGACACATGTTCTCTCAGGACAGCACCAGAACCCATGCCTCATTTCCTGCGGACCACGCTGTTATTAAAGACCCCTGGAAACATACGTCACCTGTTGCATGTGATAGAGAGACACACACACACACACACACATACACATATACATACACGTGTACAAACTGACACATACACATATCCCTTCAGCCTCATTTAAACTGAGCAAATTCCCGTCTCAGTAATCATCCAGCTTTGAAGAATATATTTGGAAAGGCATTTATGTCCTAATTAGGCGGCTGAATGAACCCGTTGGCATTTGTTTTGCCAAAGGAAATCACAGGAACTAAACTAAAGGCAGGCGATCAATGGAAATGCCCCATTCACATTCAGTACATGTGATTTCAAGTTGTTTTGTCCATTACAGAGGCTGTATTTTCTAATTACTGCAAGCTTTGTTAATTATAATTATATGCCGATGGCAATTAGGAACACATTTATGGGGCTAAATCTGGGCCAAACGATTTGATCATTTGAAAAAAAAATTTAAACTGAAAGAGCAAGTTTTGATCTTGAACTTTGAAAAATACAATAATATATTCAAGCTAAAAATAAGTGTATGAGAAGTTTTTTTCAGGTTGAATATTATTTTGATTCAGTACTGTAATTCTTTGGAATCAATTGTTTATTTGGATTTTTCCCTTTCATATACATTTCGATACTTGAGTTCCCGTTTTTTTCATTTGCAGATTTTATGTTTTCAGTCTTAAATCTTATTTTTTCCTTACCTTCCTTAATCATGTTGCCTTTAGGAAATGTAGGTGCCGCGAAAAGTGTGTTCCAACACTTACGATTATATATCTACACACCATATTCCCGTGATTGGCAGTAAAAAAACTTACGCCAGTGACAAAGTTCCGTTAAGCAAGCAGTTTAGACCGTACTTTGTGCCAACCGCAGTATAGGAGATGACAGATTGTTCAACTGCCACACTTTAAGAATTGACATTTCCCACTTCCACACAGCTCTGTGGACGCAGTCTAGTGTTTGATTGGCGCTGACTTAGTTATTGCTTGTGGACACAGTTAACAAGGAGCAGCACATATACTGTAATCTGCAATGATTACAATGGGAAGAGACGCACAGCTGATTACTGGTTGGAGGCCTTGTACATTACTCTGGCTTGTACTAAGCGAAGAAGAAAAACAAAGTGAAATGTTAGACACGTGCATTATGGGAAGTGTCCAGTGTTTTTCCAGAATGACCCATAAGGCCTAATATTACTTAAAGGACAAGCTGGTGATCTTCTTTATTTTTGTTATTGTCAACAAATCCTACAAAAAGACCAAAAACGAACAATAAATAAGTCCATCTCTCAATACTTAGCGAGGCCAGCCTGAGTGTTTCTCTCAGGCCTGAGCTCACTCGCTCACTGAAGCAGAAATCTTTAAAGGGAATCATTAAATACATACCTTTTTAATTGTTAAAAAGGGTTAAGTTATTTGTTTGAATAATATGTGATTTGAGTAAATAGTGCATTTGTTTTGCTTTTTACTATTTTTAGCCTACCATTTGGTATGGCAAAGCTTCCTATAAACAAAATAAATATCTACAGTAAAAACTAGTTCATAAAGTTTAAAAAAAAAAGAAAAGAAGGGTCAACATTGATGCAGCAGAGGTATCCTGTCACTCCGACCCTCAATCTCCAAAAACACTGCATCCTGCATTGGTAACACTTTATATCAATTAACCATTAACTTTGCTTATTAGCATGCATATTAGTAGCATATTGGCTCTTTATTAATCATTATAAAGCACTTAATAATGCCCTATTTTGCACAACCATATTTTACAACTACCAGGCCATTAACTAAGTGTTTTCCCTCAATAACCTCCTAATTACTGCCTATTGTTAGTAAGTAAAGACGTTGTTGTACATGAATTATGACGTTAATGTGCCTTGCTCAGTATGGGCCTTATAAGGTGTTTGTAGTAAATGTGTTCTATTCTTATGTAACAAAACACACAACTACAAGTGTTGATAGTGTCCAAATAACTGTAAGTTAAGTATTTTAATTCAGAATGAGTTCCCCATTGTAAACTCAGGTCTTGGCTGGTAGATTGCGGTCGACCCAGTAGCTCACCTGGTGGAGTACTGATGTAGTAAGACCAGGGTTTGAATCTGACCTGGTCTCCCCCTCTCTCTCCCTTTTTAAAAAAGTAAAAAAAAAGAAAAAGTAAGTAAGTTAAAAAAAAAAGTATAAAATCTGCAATAAATACAATTGAAAATGGGAGAAACATAATTACAGTACCGTTACAACTTCACAAAAATATAACTCCACAAAGATGGAGAGACCTCACTTTAGAATGAGGGTATATACTAAGTTAAAAAGACTAAATTTAGAGGTATTTACACACCATTAACACTTGTAGTTTTATGTTTGGTCACAAAAGAACAGACCATAATTACTATTTAGTCTTTAGTCTATTCTTGTGGTACTAACACCTTACTAGGTCCACACTGAGCAAAACACACTAAGATCGTAATTCAACAACGTCCTTACTTACTATCAAGAAGCAGTAATTAAGAGGTCATCGAGGTTAGTTAATGGCCACTAGTTATAGAATATGGTCATGCAGAATAAGGTATTAATAAGTGCTTTATCATGACTAATAACGAGCCATTATGCTACTAATAAGCATGCTAATAAGCGACTAGATGTGCACCCTGCTATGAAGCGGGCTCTATTTATCTTTTGAAACTATTGTATCCAGCAACCGTTGGACAATCAGGTTTCACAAGTATTTGCATCACAGGAGCAGATGCAGCTCCAGTGAGTCATTTGTTCACCTTAATACACCTATGGACACGTTCAGAAACAGGAATGGTGAGTGACGTCCGGCCCACTCAGCATTCCTGTTTCTGAACGTGACGATAAGTGTATTAAGGTGAACAAATGACTCACTGGAGCTGCATCTGCATCCCGAGCAGACAGAATGTGAGGAATGCCTGGTGTGTGACACAGGTTGATAATGACAACACGCAGGGAACTTTAATTTGATCCATGTGTCATGACCCTGACATTGTTTCCATTTGCCGTGTCCTGTCCCACCTTTAACACAGCGGGTCGAAGCATCTCAGTGGAAAAGTATCCCAGTCACATCTGGTTTTAGTGATTCAGTATCAACCTTAAGATGTTTTTTTATGGCTATGGTTTCAGTCTATCTTTCTGTATTATCATTTACGTCCCACCTCTCCCCAGCCCTTCTCTTTGTGCTCTCCCTCCCTGACCCCGGCCCCAGCTCGCAGACTATGGGGTTTGGGATTTACGATCCTGTCTCTGACACTTATCCAGAGTCTTATCCGCAGAAGGCTTCCCAATACCTCAAGCTCTCCCTTTGTTCTTTCACCGAGCTCTCCGAGCACTCCCTCAAAGACCTTGTTCTCCGCCACTGTAATTCTCTCTTCTTAATGTTTTTAATGTGCATCACTCGCCACCCCGGCGGCCTTTTCATCTTTCCATTTTCTTCCTTTTGGGCCTCCTTTCCCTCCCCTCTTCCATTCTTCTACATGCTGTCCACTTGCTTGAAAACAGACGCTGCCTTCTTGATAGAAATACTGCCCTGCAGGTTTGATTTAATGCACCTTGAACCTCCCACATATAACATGCTTTTGACTTATTTTGCGGCCATGTTTCATATGAAATTTATGAGACGTAGGATTTCCTGAAATGTTTATCTATCTTATAATGAATTTTTTGTTAACTCCAGGAAAACTAATCAAGCATACAGATGAAAACTGACAGAGAGGAAAAGATAAAAATAGGTAGATCCAAGGAAGAGGCAGAAGCAGGAAGCAGAATGAAACACAATGTTGATCCTCGCCTCTCTCTCCCTCTCTGTCTGGGATCTGGCAGCCTTCCCAGAATTCCTCTCCAGGACCGGGACACCCTCGGATTCTCGGGATGATTTGTGGGAATGTGCTGTTATCCCCCCGCTGAGCTGATTTATGTTGAGTTTTATCTTCCCCCTCACTTAGACATCAGCCGGGTCATCATCACAACGCTTTACATGCCCGTACACTCAGCGAGGAGACACATTCATCAAGCCCTAGTGACGGGTTATAGTTTTATCAATGATCAAATCCATTTCTGCGGGATCACTGCATTATGATGTATGGGAAGTCGCGCTGACGCCGGGCAGACACACACACACAGGCTCACACCACTGTTTGCGTGGTTGGTGTAATTCTGGGTTGTGTTGTTGTGATTGTGGCGAATGATGATGGATTTGTGTCTCTCACATGACCACATTCAATAAAAGAATGACAGGAGAAAAACTTTGAGCCTATTGGAGGTTCAGGAGACGGGCGAGGAGAAAGACAGGAAGTAGTATTGCATCGCTCTTTCCTTAGAAAGACAGAAAGTTTTATGTTATAGCTTTTAACCCGCGACACATGCAGAGGCGTGAGTATTTTTTGGGGCCGTAAGCAGAATTTGAACCTCCGCCGCTCCATTGAAAGCATCTCAGGAAAAGACAATAAATTATCCCGATTAGTTTCCCTCTTATGACAGGTAGTAAAGCTGTACTGTCAACAAGTCCCAACAAAAGACCAAAACCAACAATGTGCTCTCAGTCCCTACCTGATTGGTTGCTACTGAAGGCATACATATACATATATCAAAAATATATGCTTACATAAAAGATAGAAAGAAAAGAAACAGCTGGGCACTGTAGTTTTCAGCAGACATTAATCAAATAAGAGTACAATTTGTATTTTCGTGGATTATTTTCAGCTGTGGATTTGGTACCATAGTGAGTATTTACTGCACCACGACAGTGTATGTATATGTTGTCTCAAAATAAACTACAATGCCCATGTTCATTGTAGTGAGGAAACGTATCAACTGATGCGAGGATGTGTCTCATTGAAGTGTTTTTATGTAGTTGACTGATAACAATGGAGCTCTTATGGCAAAAAAAATGAATAAAAATGAAGGTATTGTATCATGTTTTGGCTTCACAGACAACACTTGTTAGTAGGATTGTTGGTTTTGGTCTTTTCATAGGATTTGTTGACGGTAATAAAAAAAAAAAAAAAAATAAGAATATCACAAGACCTTTTGAATTGCCTAAATGAAAACTGGCTTCATATTTTGTAACTGTTTGATGAAAGAACTTTATTGTGTCTTCAAATAAGTGTCTTCGATAAATAGTCTGACTAAAACAAGGACAAAAAAAGAACTTTTTACCTGACATAGTTTCATTATCCTGTGCCTTGGTACAGTTCTGCATGCCGGCAAGAGAGATATGCACATATTTCTTTAGTCTACCTTATTTTTTTTTTTATGATTTCAAATGATTTTGATCTGTAATCAATGTTTCCTTTAGTCAGTTCATCATTCTGCACACATACATATTTTGTGCTCGGGTGCTGAGTCCAATACAACGTAACGTCCCTTGGACTCACTGTTGAATGCTTCCTTTGAAATGTATATCTTATTACATTAGCACGTTTGAAGCCCAAATTGGCTTTTATTAGGTATAAAGAGCCAATACCGCTGCGCCTGATTGAACATTTGTTTCTAAAGTAATAAAAATTTAAACTTTTAACTGAGATTTCAACAGTCTTGCGAGACCTGCGAGCAAAAAACACCTTCACTCATAATTAAATCTGTGTAAATATATTAATTCACTCACATTATCAGTTCTAAACTAGTGCCAGCTTTGTTCAACATTACATACTGACAAGAATCAGTTTGTTTTGCAGTGTTTTTGTCCACAGTTGAATTTGTGTTTTCCCTCTGATTTGTGTCACAGTTTACACATAAAAACCACTGGATGGCAGTCTAGGTTTGGATAATCAAATCCAGAGTTTACAGATTTGTTCATAAGAGCCTCTTGTCTGTTTCTGCGTCTAAAACTATGCTTTTGTGTTGAGCTTTCAATCAACTTTCTGATCGGTTTCGGGCCTTTTGTTGAGGAAAATAAACTTTCGTTGCATTTGGTGCAGAAGAACGTGAGTCTTTAAACAGCATGGGCCGCGCGTTGTAAAACATGTTGGCCACCAGGAGGCGCTCGAACACTCTTCTTCTCCGTTTGTAGAGGAGGAGGAGGAGCACCTTTAAGAGGCGGAGAGTCAGAGGAGGAGGCCGTCCTAAGAGGAAGAAGGAGTGTCCCACCAAAATGGGGAGGTGCTTTTGTGAGTGTTAAAAAGGGGAGGCGCTGAAAACACTGACCAATCAGAGACTTGTAGATATGGACCAATCAGAGATGGAGAGGAAAAGCCGGGAGGGGCAGGCAGGAAACTGAGCAAATGACCATTGATGAGAGAGGGGGAGGTGGAGGATGGGAAGGATGAGGGGAGGAAAAGAGGCTGTGTGTGTGTGTGTGTGTGTGTGTGTGTGTGTGTGCGTGTGTGTGTGTGTGTGTGTGTGCAGACTTGGTCTAAAAAATTCTGCCCTAGCATGTTTTGTGTTATGTTTTTATTACAAGATATATTCCTTTTCTCAACCATAAATGTATAAAGGCCCGTTCAAGCGAAAAGAGGTAAATAACGTGTGGAAGGTTGGGAAGATGAGCGATAGAGCAATAAAAAAAAATTAAAAAAAGAATATATAATAGAGCTGAGGAGATGTATTGTGTGTACACTAAATGGACATTTGTAAAAATATGGAAGACAATTATCCAGGTCTTATATTAATAGATTAACATGGAACAGCAGAGAACAACATTGTAGATACAATTAGAAATCCCTGCTGTTGGTTGGAAAAACGCAATTCCCTGTCACGTAGTTGTTTTCCTTTCTCCTGCTTTATTTGAACATTAACGCCGCCATTTATCTGTTGAGTGAGTTTCATGATCCCGAGAAAATAAGCATCTTTTTCTTTACTCTTATTGCTAAATCAAGGGCTTAGATTTCATACGTAGTATTTATGCAGTATCTGTGATGGGAGGTTAAAGTGAGAAAGAGAATAAGAAGCAGAACATTAAGTTGTGAGTAAAGAAAGAGGCTGAGAAAAGGCTTCTCTTGGTGTTCCTCCTGACCTCCGGGCCTCCTCACTGCTCCCAGTTGGACGGCCAGTTCGGCTGCTGTTCAGCGGGTCAAAGGAGGTCAAAAGTCATTTTAGACACCCACACGGAGAGCGACACCGCAACCTCTAACCTCTCTTCACCATGCAGCTGAACCCTGCAAAACCCTTGCATAAAGCCAAGCAAAGAGAAAGGGACGAGGGAGAGGGGAACACTTCATTTTTTAACACACAAAAATCTGATTTATTGTGCTTTGTTTTTAGGCCTCTTGTAATTTGCCAGACTGATGAAAAAATAGAATCCAAGAATTCAAAAAGGGTCGTGTCCACTCGAACTATAATGATGGACTGTTCAACATTATTGCTCATTAAATACTTGCGACTTTCATACACTAAGAGACAGGAAGCATGCGCAGCTTTGATTAATTTACTGCTCACTGTATGTTGCGTGCGAGATGGGGCGGCAAACACATGAGAGGAAACAATACCAGACTTTGGACTCAAATTAGTGTTTCTTTTCTTAACCATACCTATTTGAATTATTCAATGTGTCTTTGTGCTGTGTTTATGTGCAGAAACGCTGAGTTGTGGACGTCAGAGTTGACAGGTTTAAAGAAAAGGGCTTGGTTGTAAATAAACACGAGGAGCCTCAGTGCGAGGGGACACTTTTTAATTGCCTGAAGACAGTCTTTGATTAAGATATGGAACTTTAATATAAGAGCATCGTGTTGTTATTACACAAACAGGGTGTATGGAAATCTATAAAAAACACATCTTGCATACTTATGAGAGAAGAATTATGAGATTTAAGTAATGCCAAATGTGTTTAGTTTGTATTATGTTATATGCAAGCTATATCTTGTGCACATTCAGGTCGTAGTGGTGGGGAAATCACACAAAACCCTTAATTAAATCAAGGAATAACAGCCCTCTAAAAGTCCTCCATTCAGAAAACGGCTTAAGCATAAGTATTGAAGTGCATGCACTTAGCAGCATTCAGTTACAGTATGAACACTCATGTTTCACTTCCAGGAAGCTTTCAACCTCTGATGCGTTAACCTTCATAAATTAAGAGCATCCAGTAGTTATGCTATATTAAGTGTGCTGTTATGCTGCTCCGTTAGTGTATGTAGTTATATATGTAAACAGTATATGTGGGGCTTTGTTGATTGATAATATTATATGTATTAATATTATATGTACTATATATATATATATATATGTGTATATATATATATATATATATGTGTGTGTATATATATATATACATGTGTATATATATATATATAT
>CALSCE010010855.1:7667272-7683046 GCA_943593645.1 Bovichtus variegatus | reverse complement strand
ACACACACACACACACACACACACACACACACACACACACACACACAACAAATTCATCCTCCATATTCATTTAGCTCACCAAGCTCGGATTCCTTTCACAGAAGTTACACAACCTGTTTACGTCGCACTGTGTGTGTGTGTGTGTGTGTGCGTGTGTGAGAGCAGCAGCTCACCTGGCATTTAAGGTGAAAACAACAGGTACATAAGGTCATGGGAAGCCGCATGTTTCTGTGTGTGTTTGCGTGTTGTGAGTTGCACAGCTGTGTTTGGCCCCTCTGTGTTAAAGCACGTGCGGCCGAGCCATTTTCTACTTGAAATCTGTCACCATAATTTGGCAAAAAGAGGTCGAGATCACAGCGGCAACCACAACAATGTCACCCCGCACAAAAGACAGGATGGACAGATGAATGAATAAGGGACTCACTGAAAAGTAGACGAGTGCGTAGCTTGAAAGATGGACGGCCTAATTGACGGATGATTTAAGTGACAAGAGAAATGACAGATGCCGTCGGATAAATGGATGGATTGACAGATAGATGGAAGGGCAGACGGATGAATAGAGACGCAAAGTGACAAAAAAGGAAAACAGAAGCAACAAATTGGTGATCTTTTAGGTAACAGCAGAAAGAAGACATCGTGTTTAGCCGGTGAGTGAGGAAAACGATGACCTCCAAATGTGACTAATACTGCTCATTTATTTTTTTACACATTTTATGGCTCAACAGTGTTGACAGCTTCCGCAGTTAGTGAGAACCAACTTCTAAACTAGTCCTGTCGGAGAGTTGGCTTCCGATTCTTTCTGCATGACTGGATCGGCAGAAAGGAGGGGTGTGATGGGTGGGTGGGTGTTTGGGGTGGGGGGGGGGGGGGAACTGGCATTCCCCTGCTTCTTCTCAATAGAGCCATCTGATGCTGAAAAGGGTAGATCCCCTCGCTCCCTGCCTCGCCCCGTCACATCTATCAATGCTGCGGCTGAAAGGTGGGACGAGAGCAAACGAAGAGCTCTCAGAGAAACACGCACACTTCCCATCAAACACACACACACACAAGGGATTGAAAGGAGGGGTGGGGAGGTTTGACTAATACATCTGTACTTCATAATTATGTTGCGTGCCTCCAACCCTCATAAGGCTTTTGTCAGTGTCTTGCTGTGAGTGTTGACATCTTGCTATTTATGTCCCTGGTGTTGCCCATTTGTTTTTGCTGTTGTCTCGGTTTATTGTCTTTTGTCATTTGAGACAAACTGTCTTGTAGAGGCGGTGATATTAATCAGTCGTTGGGCATATTTATTGTGATCCAGCGCACAACACAGGCATTAAGCAGTACTTTATTTTTGACTTGTTAATGTCAAAAGTTATTTCAATACCGCACGCATGTCTGTCTGGGCCTGGCCTGGCGCTGTCCAAAGAAAACAAAATCCAAAACCAGATCATTAACCTCCTCATTACCGTGAGGTTGCCAGGCAACTCAAGGAAATTGTCACTTTTACACTTTGATTTTTGTACAGATTAAACAAGGTATAATGTGTCAACCAGGCTGCTTGCTCCAGTTACATGTTGAAGGGACAGACATGAGAGTGGTATTAATCTTCTCATCTAACTCTAAAGATAATAAGCATATTTCCCAAAATGTCAAACTATTCCTTTAATCAAAATAGAAGTGAGCCAGTGGCTTGAATGTAATTCAAAATGTAAATGTCTGATATTGGCACTCTGCAGAACGCTATCATCAGCTTGATAAACTGACTTTACTGACTAAATAATAACCTTCAGGATGTGTAATCCACATAAAAGTATGAGTTGTCAGATGAGCTATTGATAATATACCCTTTTTAACATTTGTGTTTAATATTATGGCCATTGAATATGAATGAATGAGCCTGAGAATTGTTTTTCAAACTGATTTTGTTGTGGTGGATGCATGAAAAATAAAGCACTAATGTAGTGGATGTGCCACAAAATGCAGAGGCTACAGTGCAGCACATTGGCAGCAGGCCATCAAATCATTTTAAGAAACTTTTCCTTTCTTCTTTCAGGGGTTCAGACAGGGTTATCCTGATTTACAGTTTGTTTAATACAACATCTGCCAAAGATATAAACCCAGTTTAGCTGTAATTTTCTTTTGATGCAGGGACTGATTCACTGCATCACTCATATCATTTTTAATCTGAAGACAGAGAAACATATATTTTGTCTGGTCGTTGATTAATGTGATGCAGCCACAACTTTTTACTTGTCAGAATTGTTACAAATGTACACATGCAAAAACCATCTCCTCCCGTTTCTTCTTCTCTTTTGACGCACAAAACAGACAAACACCCACATCACACACACACACACACACACACACACACACACACACACTCACACTCACACTCACACACACACACACACACACACAGAAGAAAGGTAGACTAGTGAAGCTTTGTGAGTTTCTCTCATGTCACTCTGCACCTCACAGCTGTGGGACAAGAAGTGTTGAAAAGATACAGTATAACCTCACACACACGCACACACACACACACACACACACACACACACACACTTACAAACCAGCACACACACACACGCATACTGTAGGTAAACACAAGCTCAAGTTTGTGCACTCTTTGACATGCGTCCGCTGACCCTCCAGTCTCGTCCACACACACGCATTCAGGTCTCTTATTCATTAATCTTCATTTCAACACACACTCTGGCCGCCGTCAGCACATATGCTCCCAACAATCACTTGGCACTGTGCACTCTCTCTCTCTCGCTCTCCCACACACACACACACACATAAACGAGCTCTCAGAGGGTGAGATCTGATTGCTGACACGGATATCAGGTCCCCTCCTGCTGCTGAGCTGTCCATCTGGCTGCCCGATCAGAAGACAGAGTGGGGTCCTCACAGCGGGGCTCCTGTCACTGTGCATTAGGAGAAGGCTGACGGCAGATCCGAGCTGACATTGAGGATAATATTGGCATCAACAGAATCCTTTGGCGCCGGTATCACATCAGGGTTACGGTGGAACACGATGACATCCGAGGTGGCCAGGTCGAGTCGTTTCGAGGGCATAACGTTCCCAGATGATCCGACGGATCTTTTCCTGGAGTTTGGATCACGTCCAGTGGACAAATCCACGTGGTGTGTGGGAGCTACTAGCGGATAAACTTTGAGAAGCTGGGACGCCCTACTTTTAGTCCAGAACGACATCTGACTAGAAGTGCTCGTTTATTCTTTTCCCTCTTATTTCTGTGGTCTAATCAGAAAGATGTACTGAATCAAATCCAAACCACATGAATCATGTCGCTACAAAATCACGTATCACCCACAAAGATGTAAAGTGCCAATCCACTCAATTTTTACAATGTTGTTTAGAAAGATCCCCAAATAGTGGGAGCCATGTGTTTGTTTGAATCCTTTTTCTAAAAGGGATGACTAAATCCAGTCCTCTCCAAGCCTCTGATTCACTACAACAGAGACAAATAAACTCCAAGCCTGCGTTTGGCCAAGCAAATCAGCACTGTTGAATGATTCAATCCCACCGCTTATTATGGTTTTTACGCCATGCATTCCAAATGAAGCCCTGAGCACGAACAGGCATGTAGGAAAAACCAGACACTTATGCTTTGTATATTTCTCTTTCTCCCACTCTCTGTCTGCAGCTCCCTCAATAAGCCTCTTGTCCTGAAAGATAAATTATTCGCCGTAGTACTGTAATAAATGCAAACAATGCTTGAAAATTTTTCGAAAAACTGTACCCCCCGTTTTCACATCACTGACTGCTCATTCACAAATTGTACTGAACAGAGAGGGCTGTGTGGACTGTAGTATTTTTACGCCGCTGTCCCCAGCTGTGACTTGGCTGTCAGGGAGACATTTGGGGTGCTGGCTGGGGGCGACAGGAAGGTTTAGGTGTTGTAATCAAACTCCCCTTATTCCCCCTAGGCTCGTTACAATACTCAAATTCTGCACTAATTGGCCGGCGAGTCACACGGCAGCCAGGGAACCTGTCTGCCCGGTAACCCCGAGAGAGATGAGAGGAGGGGAGTTTTATTATCTTCAATTTGTAACAATATATAACCTTTAAGTTGATTTTCTACATCGTGTGAAATATAGCTGTGGAAGCAGCAAATATAAGAGACTCCTATTATTGAGGTTTAAAGGGGCAATAGACACGTTTCTTTGCTATAACTTCATCATTATGAAGTAAATGTTGATTGCACAATGTAATGGCTATAGAATATTATCCGTATTAAGATTGGTTGCTTATAAGACTGGTTTTCACGATGCAATTCTGTTTGCCTCCGGGTCGCGATCCCCCGGCCTTGATTTACGGCACAAATCAAGTGAGTCAACAGGCTTTTGTTTCTCCAATAGTTATCGACTGTCCGCAATTACCAAAGAGCATCAATGTAAGTACTTTGCGGTTACTGGCCAATTACTTTGCCCAATTCGGCCAAAAGTCACAAAAAATTGCCAGATGACGCCATACGCTCACTTGCATATTGGTGAGATCATTGCGCATTTATTTGCATAAAACTTAGGGGTTGTGTCAGTTGCAGCGAGGAAGAGACCCCGTGCTGTTGTAAGAAGAGGCCTGCGATTACTCTGAGCAGCTTTGGGAATAAAATTGAATAAAAACATTGTTTTAAATTTCTTTCTTTTTCCCTGATGGTCTGAATAATTCGCTAAATGTGTTGCTAGTAGAAGCCTCTGAGGAAAACGTAAAGCGATCCGGTTGTCATCGTTACAGCGGAACAATAATACAACTTGGAAACGATGGGGGGGAGTTGAAAAGTTGTCTATTGCCACTTTAACTGTAAAAGTGACTCAGGGTCTACATAAAAATGGATAATGTGGGTTTTCATATGGATTTCTATATATATATATGAAACTAAATGGATTCCAACGTGGCCAGGTTCTAAAGATAATTAAGTGTAACACATAAAACTGGGCAAAGCAACCGTGGTTTTTCAATAATGGGCATTGAAAGATAAACAATCTTCCTTTATCTGCTCTTCTATCTGTGTAACCACCACCCCCTCATTTGTCTGGCCCCCCTCCTTCTTCAATCTTCCTTGTTCCCCCGGTGCCTCCCTTTTGGAGGTTTATGGCTCGCAGTTCTTTGACTGCTGAACCATTACCCCAAAGAGCAACAAACTGATCTGCGGTCACACTTTATAAGCTGTCAGCTGAACCATGCTCCTCCGCCGACAGGTGAGGAATGTTTTCCTTCACCTCTCCGCCTGTCTGTGGGCGTCTCACTCGCGCGCGCACACACAGTTAAACGCATCTTTTTCTCTGCACCTGGGCGCAACACTTTAAAGATGAAAAGAAAGGGACAGCAGAAGACAGAAGATGAGAGGTGGAGGCGAGCGGGGAACGTGATCCATCATCAGACGGGTCTTCCTTTCAGCTTCCAAGCCCCCCCCCCCCTTGTTCCAGTAGGGTGTATCTGAATCAAAGCAGACGTCTTAGAGGCCTTATCCACCTTTAAGTGCCTTTTACCCAACAAGTCTTCGAAATTAAACGACATAGTGCCGTAGTGCTGAGCTCACGTTCCTATGAACAGCATGACATCATTTTCTCCGTGCCTTCTAAAACAGTTACAAATCACTGTTGTGTAATAACATCATTATGGGTAAAGTTTGGTTTGGTTTCAGGTACAAAAGCGACTTGGGTAGGTTCAGGGAAAAATCATACTACTACTACTTTCTTAAAGGCAGAATGAGTGCTATTTGTCGGTTGCGGACGGCGAACACAACATTCAAAGTTGGCTCCTCCTCCCCGGCTCAACCACACCAGAAGTGCACGTCCTCTGACCACGGTGAGGGTTAGGATGCTCGCCAGCAGGTGAAAGCTGAACCCAGATTCACTCTGCCATTTTTGTAGCTTCCTCTTGGATGCATTCTTGCGATCTGGCCCCTGTTTGCTATGTTTTTATAGAGATTTAGGCCCAGAAATACCCCGAACACAGCAAAATAAGAAATAGAGGTAGAGGGCAGTGTCTCCGCAGATACAGTCATACGTGATGATTAAGAGGGATTCTTTTTGTACGAGTCTATAAATAGTTTTTCAGTCCTACCCATTCTGCCTTTAAGGTTAGGGGCCTTTGTTGTCCTGGTGACAGTAACAACCACTTGGTTAAGGTTAGGGAACGACTGCAGGCAAAACAAACCAACGTTGACTGTCGGTAGGAAACGAGGAAGGAACAGCGGTCTCTCGTCTTATAGTCGGTCTACAAACTTCCTCCGGAGAAGAGTCATCATTACTACGTGTGCCAGAGGGCTCTGACACTTGAACGTAAACATGTGTCATTTTGGGGTAACTGATGCTGTCATTTTTCTCGGGTGGACTTTCTCCTTTCACCACACACAAGCTGCAGAAGCCCTTTCATAGTTAATAACAGAGAGAACTTTGCCTAAATAAATTTCCTTTTGTCATTTTTTGCTTGCCAGACAGCTATTGGCCGTTTGAACTCCGTGTTGATCCATATTAACTGTGAATTTGTTTGTGCCTGAGTGGCTGATTAGTCTGCGTTTGATGAAGGCTTAGGTTTCTCGCTCTGACTCGTGCCCACCCAGCAGCCATCATGGGTAGCTGCTAACGGAAGAGAAGGATTGTGGGAAAACACAGAGGCCTGGGGTTGGCGTGTCACCATCGCTCAGCATCCTTTGGCCTTGTTACCAGTTCGCACACAAGCGCACACACACGCACACACACATATGAAAATGTCCCAGCCATCAGCTTGTATGTGACATCAGTGTTCTGACAAAGACAAGCTGGCCCAGCAGTCTCGATTTTAACAAGCTCCAGCTGAGGGTGGACATAGGGCACTGTGAATGAGTGTGTGTGTGTCGGCCGGTACCCATGGTGACACAAGGCAGCCTGTGTATGTGTCTACTCCTTCATTTCCTGTTCCTGTGAGGCAGACTTTCCTCTCACAGAACATGGCAGCTCACCGTCGGGGGGCAAATGGGCCTGGTGTGAGTATGTGACAGTGTGTGTGTGTGTGTGTGTGTGTGTGTGTGTGTGTGTGTGTGTGTTTGTTCTCTTACCGACAGGAATGAAAAGTCATGCACTACAAAAAGGAATCAATCGCACTTGTTGCTGATTGAGCCACGACTCCACCTCTTTGCTCTACTGCTACCTCTGCCTCTTCTCCCTCCTCCTCCTCCTCCTCCTCCTCCTCTAGCTCTCCTCAGCTGTGAGTGATTAAGTTGAGCCAGGGGGGGCGGGTGGAGGAAAGGTTGGAAGGGTGAGAGGAGGGGACAGGGTACTCACTCACTGGCTGAGTAATGGCTTCCAGAGACCCCCGACTCCCTGGCTCTGTGCAGCACGAGGGCTAATCAGGAGTGACGGCTCGGCCCGTTTGGACAGTGTAAAGGCAGCCCCGCTCCTGTCAGGCACAGACATGGACAGCCACCCCCCCCCCTCTCTCCCTTCACCACAGGACCCCCACCGCTAGTCTCTGCCACAACCATCTGACAGGGAAATGTAAGAAGGTGGAGGGGAAGGACAGAGAGAAGAGGAAAGGCAAAAATGAGAGAATAATTCAAGCTGATTTTAGGTTGAGAGATAAAGGCAGCCAAAGAATAGCGCACAGGGAGGCACATGGAAGGCGTGTTGGTTTCGTGTTTGTGCGTGCTTGTGTATCAGATTGACTGCGTGTGTTTAATGGAACCTCTGAGCAGCTGGGGAAACCCATCGTGTTCATTTAACAGTACAGATCTCAGGCAAAAGCAATACTGAGGTTACCGTGCCTATGTGTGTGCTTCAAGGCGTGTGCATCTACTCTATATGTGTGTGCGTGTGTTTGCGAGAGTTGCGATGTGGTCTGCTGATTTGTGCTGTTTCCACGGTGATTGGTTTCCATCACGCGTCCGAGGGCTAAACCATCGACAGCGCTCCCTCCTTCCTAGCAACCTGACTTCTTTTCATTTTTCAATTTCACTTTCATCAACCGCTGCCGCCTGTTTTTTCATTTTTCTATTTCCAACCGATGACAGAAAGCGCGTGAAGTGTGAAATTAGAAAGAGCGTGTGTAAATAATGGCGTGTAACACAGAGAACACACACGTGAACAAACGCGTATGAACACACACGTACACTATTGCATAAGCATGAGACAAAACTCATTACCTTCAAACTGAGCAATGGGAAAAAGTAAACCGAATGCATGGACTTGCTTCCAAATGACATAATTACATACAGAAGATGATAATGGGAATTCTTATTCTTTGATTTCATCAAGTGGTAATCCAGAATATTGTGCCAAACATGCAAAAAGAGGCCTCCGTTAGCCTACGGCACTGCCTGAGACATTTAGTCTCGAGTTTAAGTGTGTTATTCCGTCCTTTTGGGGTCTCTCTGTAAAGAAGCCCCTGTTCTGTGTCACTGTTTGACACACACACACACACACATCTTGTTCCCCACCTGGGTTTAACTGTCTGACAGAGTGAGATGTTGGCGCGGTGGAGGGTTAGAGAAGGAGGTCAGGGGCGCAAGGGCAGTTGGGTCCCTCAGACGTCCATCAAAATGACAGGTACCCCAGCCTTAAAACTCCCGACCCACCTCAAAACCTAGCTTTCCTCCGTTTTGCACACACACACACACACACACACACACACACACACACGCACTCGTATTGAAATACCATGCCTAAAAAGTAGCCCCGCAGCGAAGGAGACCAGCTCTCCGCAATTAGGACATTCTGCGGCCATGAAATCATTCTGAAAATTAGCTCCAGGAAGTGAGAGGAGGGAGACAGAGTCCTAAAGAGAGACAAAAAGAAAGGAAAAAGAGTGAGAGAAAAAGGAAAAGGGTGAAGTTTGGGGAGAAAGAAAGTATTCTGGATCTCCTCAGCAGTCAAAAGGACAGGCCACATGTGCTGGCAAGGCGAGATTTAAGGAATTTAGAATTATCCCAGATAATGACGGCTGTTAAGATTAACAATTAATCCTCTGGCCTCATGACATGTTAGATTTGGATCTGGGGAAACAGCTCTAAGAGGTGCAAAAGGGTTTCAACAAGGACTCAGTCAGCTAAAATACTGCGTATGTGTGTATGTGTGTGCCTCTCGTGGCTGACAGTGTCCAGGCCCACGGTCCTGACAGGAGAAGGAACCAGGGTTCGGATCTCGGCTCACGACTGAAGAGACCTGCTCTATGTTCTCCATTCATCCTGGACATGGCTACAATCATGTCTTTTCTATTTTCTGCAGATCGGCTCTCCTGTCGCCCCTGGTTTACCCTGCTGTGACCTTCTGCCATTACACAAACAGCATCTGCCAGCGATCAGCCCCCGACAAGCCCTAAGTAACTCTGGGACAACATTACCCAGTGCCACCCCGACCCTTAGGCCATGCTGTCTCTTAAGCTAAGCATTTGAGAGATAGACTTGGGGATCACTTGCTGCTGGCCATTTCTACTAACTTTAGAATAAATGGATGTGTGTGAGCCCAGCTGTGGGTTGTTAGTAGCGAACTCAGCTCAGCGGGGAAGGGGCACCAGATGGTTGGATGAAACGATCGTGAGTTGAAAGGAAGAGGTGTAAATCGCAATTAGAGAAGACGGAGAAAAGCCTTCGGAATGGGGAAATGTGGTGAAATTGCAGCGCGCAGCACAGACATGATCCCAGGCTGAACTTTTCCATCGACTTCTTCCAGCAGTCTCCCGCCGAGACATGCAAACGATCGCGTCAAATTAGACACACAGTTGCTAGGAAATCAATAAACGGCAATTTCATAAACTGACGTAATGTCTATGTGGGCATGAGTCTCCAGTACCTGCGATTATGCGAATGCGAAACCATTCTGCGTTCATTTCTACCTCGACATGTTCCTCAACTCCAGATTTTTCCCATGCACCTCTGCTCATCTTGGACGGAAAATGGGAGGACATGCGGTTCCAAGGATCTGTAATTCAAATCTTCTATCTTTACAACAACATGTGTTTTTCTCGAGTCTGAAAGGTCTGTTAAGCAAGGATCACGCTGCTAATCAAGCGATGGGAGAGGTTGGGAATTCCTTGAGAGCCAGACAATGGAGGCAGCGGGGTGTTTTTGTGGTATCCGGAGCAGCAGGCATTGGGAAATCACATTCAGCTGAGCAGTCCCCCCCCCCCCACACACACACACACACACACAGCATTATTTAACAAACATTTGGCAGGAGAAGGACTCATCTTGATTAAAGGCTATATGCTCGTGTGATGTACATTTCTGCCGATGACAAGTTTCTTTCCCATCATGTACGGACATGTTAACTTTGCCTGTGTGTGAACTTGCTTGCGTGTGTTGTGCATACATGTCTGATTAGCTGCTGTTTCTTTCAGGTGTCCCTTGTCCTTCTGCTCTCTAATCAGAGCTGGGGCCCCTGTCGAGGCCGGAAGGAAACCCTGTTTTAGGAAGTGCCTGCCTGATACAGCACAGCTGGCCTCGTTGTGCCCTCCGTGCCAATCAGACATCTATTCATCTGAGGAAAAGGAAAACTGCCATTCCCATCCTAAGTCATTCCCAAATCCAGTTACTGTAGAATCCTGTCCTGAATAGGAGGTGTGGTCTTCTGTGTGTTTGTTTTGAGCTTAGATTGACATCTTGTTGATGGGTGTGACAGAAATACACACCGGTTACAGTCCATGACTCAACACCCCTGCATAAAATTTTCTAAGGAATGTTCTTTTTAAGTCAAACTCAAGTTGCATCTTAAATGCACCATGGGCCATCAAGCCCTCAGTCAGGCACTGAGTGATGATGTCATTCTTCGGAAACCACCATTGGAACAGCAGGAAGGAAAATAAGAGCTGTAGCATGAAAAGAGGGGGAAAGACAGAGATTGGAGGCGACGGTTGTGATGTGAAAGAGTGTTTCTGGGCGCCTTGGCTGAGAGTGTGTAGTGCGGTTTCTGGCAGACTGAGGGTTTTTAATAAACAGCCTGTTGAAACATGACAGGAATATTGGGTGAAATCATGGTTGTTTTACTGTGATGACTGCAGTGACTCCCTGGACCTGGGAGACAAAGCAGATGAGGACAGGGTGAGAGCACGAATGTCGGTTTTTATGATTGTCAGTGGTGACACATTTGGTTCCACTACATTTCAACAAATACCCTTCCATTCTCATACCATCAAATAGGAGTCCTTCTTGTTTACCAGTCAGGAGTCAGTATGCTTCAAGCAAAGCATCTGTAACCCTCTTCCCCCACACTTTACAAAGTCAGAGTTGTGGGGCCTGTGTCTGACAATATTTGCACCTTTCTGAAAGAAGCGCACCCACTTCACGCAGAAATTGGCCAGGTAAATCGCTGTAGGGGGGTAGGCAGGATTTGAACTTTTTTATTCTTTGCACTTTCCATCAGTATTTCGTTGTAAAAAAAACCAAAAAAAACAAGTGCAAAACCGCCTTGCCTTGGACATAATATTATAATAATAATAATAATAATAACAGTACGGAAGTGTACGCACTATCCCTATTTGCGCAATTACTGTATGTAAGTCAGCTGTAGGACTGCACGTTTCTCACAGCTTTGAGTTTGACGTAACAGCTATAAACTTTTCCCTTTCGACGAAGTCGGGCAACAATTAGTTTCAAGCATACCCGGCCTTTAATGATCCTTCAAGACTAGTCATTGTTGAAACATTGAGTTTGGATGAAGTGTGCTCAAATTGTCGAAGAAGCAACTTTTTTTTTTTTCATCATTTTATTTGCCACAATTTTGGCGCTTTACTTGTTTTTGTAGTATATCTTCAAACAGCCAATGTCCTGACTGGACAGATGTTCGCAACAACTAGATCGCAACACGCAACGCTCTGACTGATCTTAAACTAGCTTCCTATAGGCCCCCTGTCATTTGTTCGTCTGTCTTTTGCATCTTTGATTTAGTTCGCGGCCATCCATAACAAATCTTTCTGTTTGAGCAATCAAACAATGATTTTGTGTGCAATCACCGCCCGTAAATTTAGCTTTCTGTTCACTCTGACCACACCTTGAGGCTCTCAGTACGCTTACACGACAGCTTCTACAATTTATGTAGTTACTCAGTGTAGGTGTCTCTGCCATGCAAATGCTGCAGCCATGGAAAACAGAACAAAACAGGCAATTCCAAACCCCCCACCCCCACCCCCCCGGCACTAAGTGCTTTCAAAGGCAATTTGGAGGACAGAGAGGATGCTGATGTGAGCAGAAAGTAACCTTGCCTACCCTGATCCTTCAACAGACGTATTATGCTGCTGTTAGGGTGAGGGGTGAGAGGTTAGAGGTGAGAGGCGAGGGGGAGGGCGCAGTGCTGCATAGGAGAGGGCTTGCCTCTGGATGACGGCTCTCTCCCTCATCCGTAGACCAGCTGCCCCTGACGCATACACACACATATGCTGACATTCATGCGTAAGCACACTCTACACATTAGCCCACTCAACCTCTGTCCCCCCAAGCTCCAATCACTCCCTATTTTCAACAAACACTTCAACGTTTGATGCCAGCGTTATTCATCCTTTTTTTTCATGCAGGTGCTTGATGTCCTTTTTTTAGATCCGTCCTGCAGTCAGAGTTTGACATTTACCCAGTCTGCTGCTGTAGTAGCATAGTATACAAGCACTAGCCACTGTTGGATGGGGATGTCACTCCGGACAACAATGGCACTTGAGGTGAAGCTGATATGGGCTGTTTTTTGGTGCGACTACAGAGCACCGTGGCGCCGCGTCGTTGAGCGAGCAGCAACGGGTGCTGAAAGGCTGTGAGAGGTACAGGCCTACGGGGCAGATGTTAAACACACTGTGACTGAGGGGGGACAGGGCGAGAGACAGGGCTACTGTCGGAGCCTGACCGCAGAACAAAACCGAAGGAAAAAAAATAAAAAGCATACAGCACCTGCCAGGGAGAGCGAAAAGATGGTGGTAGAAATTGTGTTGTTGTTTTAAAGAACGCAAATTCTTCTTTCAAGATCAGGGCTGAATGTGTGAAACATCTGCACACTGATCAAGTCTAATCAAGCTATGATCAAAGATCTCGCATCTCTGGGATTGGGATTTCATTTCTTTGGCAAAGAGGCCACGTTCTCGATTTCTTTCCCGGTGGTGCAATGTAGGTCTGAGCCGTCAAGGTGATGGAAATGAGCACAGGCGCTGATCCGTGGGCCTGATCAACACGTGTGCTGGCCCGTGAGCATTCAGAAGATTTCCCCTTCTCCTTCTCCTCCTCCTTCTCCTTCTCTGTCATCCCTCCGTCTCTCCCATGGTTTCCTCCCATGGTTTATTATTACGGTATAATCGCTTCCATCTGCCTGTCAAGCCACCGGGTAGACCGTGATCAGGAACAAAAGACAGTGAGAGGGAGAAAGAAAAAAAAGGGCAGGAGGGATTTTTCTCTCCAATACAAACACATCTCCTCCCTCCCCTCCCCTCCTCACAAAGTCCCTCGTCAGACCAAATCAAAATGCTGCAGAGTCACTTTTCTCTTTCTGTCCAGGATATTATAATTTAGAATGACTTCTGGACAGCTTCATGCACAATTAGGAATTCAGCTGCTCTGGGCAAGAAAATGTGATTCAAATTAGTGCTGTATTACATTACTGTTTACTTATGATCTCTCCTGCCATCTCACACCCTCTCAGTTTCTGTTTGAGGCCGTTTCGAGTGTGTGTATGTGTGTGTGTTCGGACGCATGAATGCACTTACACGTATGATGCGTACACATACCCAGCGGGAATTTATTTATACAAGGAAGTAGTTTGCAATCCCTATAAAACCACAGCATTGTCAGGGAAGTTGGAGCTAGCAACATAAACACAGAAAAACTTGGAATATAGTTCTACTCCCAAATCACACGGCAGTGACCGGTAGCAATCAGCTGTGATACAAACAAGTGTTTGATGTGAACATCCAGGGTCAGTGCAGGGACGACGGGATACTCGCTCACAAACCACACAGGACCCTCAGTCCTCTGATCTCCAATCAGATTAGACCATCGTCGCAATTACAGCCAATCAAATCCAATTAAATCCAATTATGACCAATTATGGATAATTAGAATGCCCCGGAGATTGATAGCTCAGAGAGATGGGGCAGCGGGCTGTCACATTCAAGAAACCGTGACACTCATCGTTTTTCCTTTTTTTTTTTCTTCTTTCGCCTCAGTCATTCACTCCATCTCTGTCCAAGGCAAAGTGCTGGATCTTTTCAAAGGATGCCCGCAGACTTCAAAAAGACTTCACGATAAAACCTAAAAATATACTGTAAATAGCACAGGACTGTGCCTTTTTCTTGCATGCCCATCTGCGTTCTCTCCTCCATTACTTGCAAATTAGGGAGGTTCCCACTGAAAACTGGAACACCACCAATCTGCAGTGTACTGTTTGTGCTGCCAGTTCAAGATGGTTTTCCTTGCTGCTTTTCTAAGATGTATGACCACTTTGATTGTTAGCCATTTACCACAAAATAATCTGCTCTTTCGACAGTTGGGTATTTTGGTAATGTGGTTTGCAAGCTTAAAGTAAGAGCAGGCAAAGACCTGCTTTCATTCTCACTTCTAGATCATTTCAAGAGTTACGTTTTAAAAAATATCAAATGCAGTACCTGTATTTTTTGGGGTTTCCCTATATGTTGAATGTTTTTGCAGTAGTTCAAGCCCTCTCACTGGGTGCTATGGAATGTCTATGGGTTGTGTTATTGCATGGCTTTAAGTTTCGGACTGCCAGGGTGTTGATGTTTGACTTGGATTGATACGAGATATATGGATACAAATTTCCATCATTTAGACGCTGCACAGACATGGAGAAATGTGGAAAATTAAATAGGTCTTCGGTTTAAAGTCAAGTTGACATTCTTGAACTCCACAGGTCCGTCGCGTTTGTCCGTCAAACCGTGGGGCTCCTGTCAGTCAAAAGGTCAACCTCTGACCACGTCCTGTCCCGCCTCTTGTTATCATTCAGTCCAATTAAGGTAGTTACAACATAGCCTTTCATTTCAGCAATTCTGTTTTCCATTCAGCAGAGTAATTGATGTTATCGTTTTGATTAAAATCACTGCTCAGATATTTGGCTCTAATGGTTGAAAGAGAATAATGAGGCCTGTTCCAGAAAAAAAAAAAGTCCAGCCAAGATAAAGTGCATAAAGTGCAGAGCGCAGTCTTTTGCTGTTTTGAACATTTTGAAGGTTTAAATAATTACTACAAAATACTCACATAAAAAGCTTTGTACTGTTTCACTTCGTCAGATTTCCGAAATAGTGCCTGCAGGGTTTTCTTTTTGCATGGGAGTTGAGCAGGACTGAAATAATCTCAGCCGCAAAAGCTACACGATGACCCAACTTTAGATGAACTCCATCATTGTTCATTCGGTGAACGTTTGGGTGTCTTTTTAATTTTTTTACATTAATCAGTCTTTCTCTGCATTTCTTTCTTTCTCCGTCACACTTACACTCAACTCTCCTCTGTGTTTCCTTTTTTTTCTGTTGGGTTATATAAGTTCATATATATCAGTGTGTGTTTGGGGTGGGGGGGTTCAAAGGAAACATGGAGGATAAACAAACAGACTTGCAGAACCGTAGAAGGCTCTGCACTGACTGCCCGGCCTAGATTGACTCTGCCCTGGTTTATTTGTCTATGTCACTGAGATAAACATCACAGTAACCCTTCGACAAGAAAAATGAACCCGCGACAGGATGAACGCTCACTCTGGTGAGCAGAAAGCACTCACACATGTATACTTTTACATGCTCAGTTGTAAAAAATTGCACCCACAAACACACACTCTCTCTATTTTACATACACACACACATTCCTTCATGCCTTCCCT
>CALSCE010010855.1:7630075-7667262 GCA_943593645.1 Bovichtus variegatus | reverse complement strand
AGGGAAGGCACACAGGGAAAAACAACAAAGAAGAAGACAGAAACAGACAGTGAAAGACTCACCGGGAGACACATAAACGCTTGCGAGGCACAGAGATTGACTGACTGAGCGAGTGAGACGCCACGCAGATGAAGATGGATTGAAAGGACATGATGGACAAATGAGACAGAAACATATTGAGATAAAGAGGTTGGGAGGCAGAGTTGAAGTTGGCAAAGAGGAGAGAGAAGCTGGAGAGAGAGGGATCGAGAGGGGAAGCAGATTTTCTTTTATTGCTAGACATCCTACCAAGCCTCATTAAACACTGCTGGAAACCCTTTCCCCAATAACACACACACACACACACACACACACACGCACACACACACACAAATATATGCACTGCACATGTACAAAACAAATGTTTCCAAGCTTTTTCTGTACATTTTAGGGGTTGAAGGCCAGTGTGGGTGGTTGGCTGAGGTGGCAAAAACAGCCAGAGGGAGCGTGGGACAGTGGGTCAAGAGGTGAGGGGTCAACGGGTGCAAAGGGGGCCGGGGCAATGGGCCTGTGGCTACGGGGTCAGATGGGTGTGTGGCCCGCGGGCAGAGTGCCAGGCTGAAAGGCACTTGGGTGGGCTTACTTTGGGTCCGATGGGTGAGAGGGGCATGGAGTGGAGGGCGGAGTCCCGGAGGGTAATGGCGGAGATCCACACTGAAAGATTTCCTAAAGCCAACTGAGCATCAAAGTAACCCACCCGTGTAATCTTTTCAAAATGCTGAAACTCCAATAAAACCTCACCCAGAAGCTTATGCAAGTAACCTCTGAATTTGGGTGGAACGTCTTTACATTGAGCAAAACACATTTTAGGAGTGTGTCAACACAGACAGAAGAAGAGAAGAGGTCATAGAGGGATTTATGGCCAGTACAAACAACCCTCAAACTGTCTGTCTCTCTTCCTCTCAAACACACACACTCACACAACCCGGTGCCTATTTTGACTTGGTTTAAAACACTTTTCTTTTGACTCTGAGAGACAGAACTGAGAGGCAGTCAAGCTGCTCCTTAAGACTTTGTAACACCGTGATAGAAAACAGTGCAAAGCAGTGACAGACAGAGTGAAAGGGAGAAAGAGAGGGGAGGAGGAGAGACAGTGAAAAAAGGCAGAACCTTCAGTGAAAGAGAAAAATACCCAAAGAGAAAGAAAGAAAGAGAGAAAGAGAGAGACTTTTTTTTGAAAAGAGGCTGATGAGAGAGAGCCAAAGCGAGGAAGAGGAAGGGGGGGGGGGCCAAGAAGAAGGAGAAAGAGCAAAGAGCAGTGCCAGAAAAAGAGAAAGACAGAGAGTTAAAGAGATTACTTTCAGGTTCAGAGACGCTCTTTCTGGCTGCTTACTGGCTGTCACTCAGTGCCTGGCTCCTAGGGGGAGGGACGGCTGGCTCTCATTGGTGTCATTCACCTGTCAATCGGCCTGACAGGCGGACCATAGGGCCCCATGTTGTGGTGCGGAAACTGTCTGTCAGCCATGCAGCAGCTGCGTATGACATCATCCAAGATCAGGTTTGGAACACGCATACACAAACTGTGTGTGTGACAAAGAACATACATGTTCAATTTGGAAATTCAAACTAGAGAAATAACATACCATAAACCCCTTTTGCCGCCGAACAACACACACACACATGTGCAGTAAGACACACAACTTGACTCCCTGTGGATTGCACCTTACGGCCTTGCCAACCCCCTGGCTGTCCTCCCCTCCACTTTGCTCCCCAAAAGCCCTTGTTACTGGCAGGACAACAACCCTACGACATCTGCACACCAGAACACACACACACACACACACACACATCCGCACATACGACAGCTGGACAGTTAGACAGCCAAAGAGGAAAGACAGATTTGTGCATACATCTAAGCTGTAATTAGCCACACACACAAACATAGAGGGAGATCGGTACATGAATAAACCCCGTCTCGCTTACCTACACACACACACACACACACACACACATGCACAGGACACACACATAGCTCTCGTAGAGAAGGCTTGGCAACGAGACAGCACCCATCTGTTTTGAGCTAATTTAACATGGTCACTAAAACAAAGCAGACAAAGGCCCGTCTTGTGAATAATGATGAAGGGACTGTCAAGTGAAAAACATGTCTGGCTCTCGTGTGTTCAATTTACTCCGTATTGGTTCATGCGGCCCAATTCGGCGTTTTAGTTGGAACATCGGCACGTTTAAGCCAGTGAGACGTGAGCTCCTGTTGTGTACTTCCGTGGTGTGGGAGGTTTCATTGGGAAGAGCATACATTGAATGTGTGTACGTCACTGTATTGTGATGATGTTTATTGTGTGTAATATAGTAAAAAAATATTAAAAAACGACACGTTTACAAATCGTATGAAAAGTTCTTTCAGTTTTGGTTGGGTACAGTCGAGATTTTTGTCAGGGTTATGATCACTTTAATATCAATGCTTCTGTACAGCTAATGTACAGTACAATGTAATGTATTGTACGTGATGTTTCAATATTTGATTCATACAGTATTATATGCAGTTGTGGAAGCACGTGTGTACATGTGCTTTGCTTTTTGCTACTTTATATCCACTCTTCACTACATTTCAGAGGAAAGTATTGTACTTCTACTCCATCTAATATTTTACATAATGAAACATATGAGCACTTTATAAAATATGATGCATTCTCATGTAACTTTCTAAAAAAAAGCATATACAGCCATTAGAATAAGCTCTACCTCAACCAACTATTAAACAATCATAAGAAAAACACAATACCAGTACATAAATAATAATAGTCCAGTAAATTCATAATATAACACTGAACTGGGCCATTATGTATAATGATTACATGACTTTTGATACTTTAAGTAAGTTGTGTTGCTGTACTTACTTAAATAATATATGGAATGAAGGACATTTACTTGTTGGAGTATTTTTACAGAATATTTCTACTTTTACTTAAGTCAACGATCTGAGTACTTCTTCAATCACTGATTGTATTCATTAAGCAGCAGTGGAATGTAACTAAGTATGTTTACTCAGATGTACATTTTGGAGGTACTGGTACTTATTTCCTACTTTTTACTTTTCAATTATATTTCAGAGGTTATTTCATATTTCAATCATTGTACTTTTTACTCCACTTCATGAACTAACCAGCTATAGTAACTAGTTATTTAATACTCTGAAAAAGTGTACACGCAAAATACATACTCATCTTATAAAATATTATGTATTGTAATAAATTTCATTACTTAACAGTATAACATTAGATCCACATTAACCAGCCGCATCAGAAATAATCCAATAATGTAATATGTACTGAAATACAATTTACCGGGACCATGTTTGCTTTTGATACAGGTACATTTTGCTGATAAGACTTCTGCACTAAGTAATATTTTTAATGCAGGACTGTATTGCTACTTTTACTTAAGTAAAGAATGAGAACAATGTACTTCGTCCACCGCTGAAATTGAGTATCTTATTACTTATATGCCGTGAGATCAGGCTTGTGTACATAAACAGGCTCATATGTGTGTTCCTGCAGGCACACACTGCACACACAGACACACGACAGATGGGGAAATGGGAAGTGTTGAACCATATCATTGTGACAGCTATTATGACGGATGACTGTATCGTCTGAGAGAGGAAATCCTTCTTTCTCTTCACTTGCATCAGCTGAGGTCTGATTACTCTGCCTCTCACCAGCGTGTCTCTGATTTTATGTATTGGGGTCAAAAGACGACATTTCAAAGGTTGCAGAAGAAAATAAAACCATTAAGCGCACAGGCGCACTTGCATTAAGCAACAAATAGTAAAAGACAAAAGATGAAAAATGCCTGGGTATTGCCAACAGGGAGTTTACTCAGTTTATCTGTCTTTTGAATGTTCTTCTCAATTGCTCTAGGCTGACACTAATCTTTGACAGAAAGTAAGAAGATGTTCCTTTTTTTTTTTTTTTTTTTTTTTTTTTTTTTTTTATAAATAAGTTTGGGATTTTGTCTTGTATTCATTACTGATTGTAGGTCATAGTTTTGCCAACTATTTATTTACGCTGGTAATTATAGTGGGAAAATGTTTATTGTCTTTATATAACCCCATTGATCTTCGGTATACACCAATCAAACACAGGCATGCAGACATCCTTTGTAGAAAACAGGCAGCTCTGCTGAATGTCCTCGCCTCTGTCTGTGATGTGTTGCCTGCTGACAGTTTTGTGCATTGGCGAAACCAGCCAGGAGGCTGTTCATACGGCATGACGGTCCACAGATTCTTTGAATGCCTTGCATGGATGCTCAGAGGGTTCAGAATGGTTGCCCGGACACTGTTGCTCACAGTTACATCTCATTTGGATCACATAGGGTTGCTACCCACAAAAGAACATCCTCCTATTCATATCACTGATATTATCTCTGAATTGTATGTCTTATTGTATCAGCTGAATGAGATCAAGCTGATGACTGTAAATCTGTGCTCTTATAGCACTGACCTTTGGAGTAATAAAAATGATATATGGCATAGACAAATCCAGCCATTTCTCGTAAGAACTGCTGAGTGAGTGGGAATGTTTAACCGCTGATACAATCAGAGAGCAGTGAGCCTTTTGTACAGATTTCTCTGTTGCTTTCTTCTTCTCTTTACTTCGCTTTCCATCATCTGTTTATCCTTCCTGATTCTGCAGCTTAAAGTGATGTTGTTATTCCAGATGGCTCGGTGCTATATTGAGAACAGACAGGAGGAATACCTCATTGAAAATGTGAAAATATGTCAGCATGCGGACATCATTATGGCAGCCCAGATCATTTAAGCACCCCTAAAATTACCTCCAGGCCTCACGGAGAAAAATAATAAATGTGTGAGTGTGCATGCATGAAGGCTCACATGTATGCCTCCGCATCTGCACAGAACTTAGATCTGCAGATTTCAAACACATGTCTGCCTGTTTCTCAGAAACCTTGATAGCAAATCATACCTAACCCTAACCCGATTAGCCTTACATCTGGCTTAGAAGCCGAAAACCTGTGACAACATAGAGATAAATAAAAAACACAGGATGAAGTGAGACACCCAGTCTCCAAGGTTGAAACAATGTGCAAGAGCTGGATGTATGTTTTAAATTCTTCCTTTGCTCACTGTTTTATATTATTCAGATTGGTGCAAGAGAGCCGGTCTCCATGCGAGGCTCTCCCTAAATCTGCCTCTGGTGGGTCCTGAAAGTGCCCCTGTGCCAAATGAGCAGCGTAAAGCATGCCCCAAGGCATGGCCCAAAACGACACCCAAACAGCAAAGCTGTCAGCCCATGAGCCAATGCACTAAAACATGAGTGCAGCCGAACCGTTGGGTTTTATAGCCTACAACTCCCAGTCACAAGCCCTCTAATGCCCCGTTTAACAAGCTGAAAATCCTCCATTTATTCCCACTCCATCTCCCTTTAGGAGCTCCTCCATTACCATTCACAAACAAAGGCGGGCTGAAATACAGTCCATGTAGCGCTTATGTGCTGGCGTAAATGGTGTTAATGCATGGGTGAGGTGAGTAAATAGATGGCTCTCCGCGTTTGCACGTGTGCTTGTTTGCATTCATGCATATAGCCTCAGCAGGGAGAAAAGCTTCACATCCATCAGTCAGATCATCAATGGCAACTATAGCTGTACTGAAACTGATACTGATGACAGCTTTTTAGGCTGGGTTGGTCTGTGCGCAGGCCATGTGCATACAGTTGTGTACGTAGATTGCAGCATAAGGAGCGGGAATGGAGGGAGAAGAAGAAGAAGAGGGAAGAAAAGAGATAGCGCCGTGGGGTCGAGGGGTTCGGGGGAGGATTGGGGTCACTCTCCCCGCTCTCCCATCATGAACACAGCAGATTGGATGAAGTCTTCATCAGCGTTACACTCCACCAGTCACAATCCTGCGAAACCAGCACCGTGTCCCCAGTACACACACACACCTCCTCCCTCTTCAACAATGGTGTCACTCATGGAGGCCGAAGAGACACAGGGAGTGCTCCATCATGGGTATTAGCTATGGGGATCAGTTGCTTTGAACAAGAGAGGAGGGGTGTGCTTTTGCAGCCTATCATGTAACAACTGCAGATGAATACCTTTGAAGTTTTGTCTCTATTTATTAGATGTATTTCCCGTTCAAATTGGTTTGTAAGGACAGTAATGTAGCAGCATAGACGGGACAAATACTCTGGATTGCCTGCTTGTAAAACATCCTTCCCTATTTGTATGCATTTAAATGATTTCCAGGTGTGTATTATAATATAGTTTCATTTTCATCATAGGTTTCACCACTCTCTTTTGAAGTGGTGCATTCTTTCCACTTCGTTTCATTTTACAACACACACTGTGGGGTCCTATTTTACCATCTCTGGGAGAAGAAATTAAATCAGTTTTGAATGCACGACACAAAATAGCAATAAAAAGTCCTGTATTAAGCAGATCTGGCTGGCTGGGTGGTTATATTTTCCAATGAGGTTTTGTTTGCTTGTTTGTTTTGCTATTTTTCCACCCTGAAATACGGGGATTGGAAACATGCAAACTATACCATCCACGGACCAGCGGTATTGGAGCAGGGAACATGCGTTGCGAGCCAAATAGTTTTTTTCTCATAAAACCCTCTGTTTTCTCCTAGTCAAGCATGGCAAATCAGGGGTCGTCATCATTAATATGTATGCTTGCTAATTCCCGCTCCACAACCTCCACGTAAATCCCGGTCGATTTAAGGTGAATTCATCAACACTCAAATTGAACTTTTCCCTTCCCTTTCTCTCAAAGGGAAAAGTGTCATGAGAAGTGAAGGAGCGTGGAATAAAACATTTTAAAAGGCCCAAATGGGAGTTGTAAAATTTCAATTTCCAGAGGTGGGAATTATGAATTCCTTCACAATTTTTAAGGATGAGCAAGCCGAAGCACAGACTGGATTAGCCAGACTTAGCTTCTCCGGTATACCTCCAAACTTCTTTTTTTTTTTTTTTTTTGACCATGTGTTTATAGCTTTGGGAGGACATGTTTATGTTCGACACCGTGACAGGACTAGAATTCTCAAGGGTGCTATGATGTGGACAGGAAACTCTGAATCTCTCTCCCTCACAAACATCGTACACATTTTCCCTCTTTTCACCCAGTGCTCTAAAATAACAGCTTTGACACGATCTGCTCTGGGTTGCCGGTAACTCGAGATCAGCCGTTTCTCGAACACAGAGCGCTGAGGAATCCTGTGGCTGTGAAAGAGGGGCAGTCAAGGAACCAGTCCACATTGACGCGGGTAGAAATCGATGGGATGACTGGTATAGGGGGCCTACACAGGACCCACTGGGCCTAGGTCCCTGGTGAGATAGACCCAGGCCATCTGGAAAGGGTAGCAGCCAAAGAGGCTGACAGGAGAGCCCAGTGTTTTTTTTCCACAGCTAAGAGGAACATTCAGCACGTGTCCCTTACAGTGACGATGGAGGGGACTGGGATTTTTCGTGGTAGGTTTGGTGGCACAAGCACACACATACACACGCAAAATCCTTTTCCCCGTCTTATGGTCACAGAAGTGCAGTCGGGCCTCTGTAAACATCTGTCAGCCATTGCCTTCCTCGTCCACCCCTCCTCTCAAGACCCCAGCAATTCAGCGTGCCCTTTGACCTTCGACTGAAGAAAGAGAAACTGTGACTTTCTGCCAAAAAATTAGCAAAGACTTCAATTCTTTGACAACAACCTAACCTCAAAAGGGGAGACAGATTTAACCGCAAGTCTGTATATGGACACATCAGTGTTATCATAACTGCAAATACTTGTTTGGCTCCAGGTTCACAGTCCAGGAAAGAGGACGTTAGAGAATACAGCTGTACATTAGTGATTACCAGAGAATGTGGCAAAGTGGAAACCCCCCTGGTTATTTTCAAAGGTTTTTATACTTAAATACATGGGAAATAAATGCCTTAAAGTATCCAACATAAGAGATATATCCAACAGAAATACCTCAACGGTGGCAATTAGAAGTTAAAAGACTGCAAGGAAATCCGAGCTGTTGCATTTACTAGACAGATTATATTCTTTTTCAATCATACAAGATTTACATTTTCTTTCCTGTTTAGTTAACCAGTCAGTTTAACTAATAATTAACTAATTTGTCTGCAGTTTGGACAGTGGAGGCTCTGATCGACCTTCATCTCACCCACTCTACCTCCCATGTGATCCAGACTAGCACCACAGACCCGTGGACACAGAGCAGAGCTCTCATCTCTCCCACTCTTGCCTCTCTCTGTGGCTTCAGGTTTCCCCTCCATCCCTCCCGCCTGCTCCGCTTCCAGCCGCCCCCACAGGCCTCCCTCCCTCCCCACATCAATTACAGCCTATCCCCTGTAGCGCCGGCCCCTCCCTCTGTGACCTCGGGGGTTACCGAGTCAGGCAGGTCAGAGGTCGTTCTCCCCACTGCTACTCCAGGCATCTCTCAGAAGTCTCTGCGTCTGAAGCCCTGCGGCCCTGCAGAGCGGCACACACACGACCCTTGCCCAGCCAGGGGAGACAGGGATCCCCCCCATTCTAGTCAACAATGGTCTGTTCCAGTCAGTCTCCCCAACAGGCTAATTGTTTTCCCTAAATTTAATTTAGTTTAGTCACAATGAAACTTTACTTCCTCAGTAATAGCATCTTGCACTTTTCCCTCTATGACCTGGAGCAAATCACTACTACAATGCCATTAGTGGTCCAAACTGATGATTTAGTTTAGTTTCTTTTTTTAAAAGTGTCATTTCATGTTGGTACCATGTTGAAACTAGAAGGGCACTCGGTGAGCGCAGACCTCCGCCAAGGCCATGCCGTATCTCGCAATGTTAACGAAAGTGAAAAATGATTTGTGTATCCACTCTGTGATACAGATCTGCTCCAAAATTTAATGGGTTCTTCCTCAGCCCATAACATACCTGCCAAGTTTTATGAAAATCAGACCGGTATTTTTTCCGTAATCCTCCTGGCAAACAAACAGACCAAACCAAAAAGAATAATCTAAATATGTCTTTTTACTTTGTCACTTGCATTGTTTTTCGTAGATCCATAAATAAATCAAATCAAAATCAAAAAAACAACTGAGAGTACTTACGTATGTCACAATAGAAAGACAAACTTCCATTTTACCAAAAACGCAAGAACCTTAATTTATTGAAGCCAAATGATAGGTTTCAACCAAACAACGACGATATGAATATGGAAAAAGTCAGCTTGTGAACCTGAAAATCAATGGCTAATGGGATAAAAGGGTTTACACACCAGTTTCCTGGAAGATACTGGAATATTGTCAGTATCTTGCTGAGAAAATGCCAGTATAATCAATTGTAATGTCTTTACATTTGTTTTCTCGTAAGGGGAACGTGAGTTATCCTCAATACTAAATGTATACATGTTGTAGCAATCCCTTTAAATGTATCATTTATTTTAACCAAAGATATTGAAGAGGAAGGAATTGCTTTGGAAATCAATTGCACTGATTGAGAGGTAAATCTCACAGTGAATGGCCAACAATGAAAAGATGCAGCACACAATCAACCTGGTTAAACAGCAAGTCGATGAGTCAGGTCGTTTCGGTGACCACAGGGTTTTGACGTGGAACTCGGCCTCACGGAGCAAAACTGCATTTCTATCCAGACCTTGCAGTGTCAATACCAGACACATTATCTCTAATGGGAGAGTCTGAGGGTGGAGGGAAGAGGAGACATGGAGAGAGAGACAGAGAGAGAGAGAGAGAGAGAGACATGGAGAGCGTAGAAGCCCGGTGTCTCTATTGATTAACTGGAAGAGGACCTCCACTCCACCCTCTCCTGTGCAGACATATGGGGTAATAAGGACCACTCTTCTCCACTGCCATCCCCCCCCTCTCTCCTCCTCTTCTCTCTCTTCTCTTCTCCCCTCACCCCATCTAGAAAGCCTTTTAATCAGCCCCCGGGGGAATACATGGATATGATATGGGAAAAAAAGGAGGGGAAGAAAGAGGGAGGAAAAGGAGACAGGGTGAGAGGAGTCCATTAGTGAAGCAGACACAATAGCTACAGGAGCAGAGCGGGCACAGGGAGGTTTCCTTCGAGCACAGAAAACAGCATGATAGGCCTGAAAACATACACATCCTGTATGCTTGCACACGCATAACATGCACAAAAAATAAATAGAAGTTTTGGTCCCTCCACTTTCTTCCGCAAAGTTACACCTAATGGTCATTTTGACATCTTTGTAGCACTTGCATATGATGGCGTGCACATGGGTGTGTACGCCATACACGCCTGAGCTGATATAGTTCCAAAATTACCAGGTCACATCATACAGGATCTGTTTTTCTGCTCGGCCCGGGACATTTTCCTCTGTTTATGTAGGGCCTTTCTGTTTTCTTTTCCAAGGAGAAGGCTGCCAATCTCTGCGAGCCAGACCGACTTTATCAAGGCAGCCATCTCAGTCTCTGACATCAAATCCACGATTGCTTCTCAAGCTGAAAAAAATTTGAAAAAGAAAATCTGTCAGCGCCTCGCCCCACTACTGGCCCCTCAGCCTCTGGACTCTTGATAGATGGCGCGAGAAAGGGAAGGGAGGAGAAAGTGAGGATGAGCTCTAAAAATCTGTGTGTGGTTTTGATGTTTTTTAGTTATGAGTAAGATGATCATAATTATGTCTCTAGTCAGCACAAAGCCTTATCGAGCTGCACAATTCAATTTGTGAACCAGTCCAGTTAAGGTTCCAGTTGAGAGGGGTGAATAACCCACAGGTCAGGCCTCACGGTCCACAAAACCTGGACGGTAGCGCCCCCTTGTGACCAGTGTGGCATTAGCACTTTTTAGGCAAAACAATTGCTTTTGCAAAATATTATCACAAGTTAGAGACTGAAAGTGGGAATAAAAGTTAGGAATTATCGTGTCTTATATGGCTTAGTGTGGTAATAAAAACAGGAGTCCTATAATAGCGTCAATAGGAGATGTATTACTGCTGCTGGAATAAAGTAGAAACACTGCTAACGAGACTAACACAAAGCAGTCAGTGTCCTGCTCACCAGTGGGACACATAATGTAGGAGAAGTATGCACAGTCCATCAGCATTAAAACAAAACCCTTATTGAAAAGGAAAAGAAATAAAACCCTGAAAATAGCAATGTATTTTCATTATTACAACTCAATTTGCAGAGAACCAGCCCGATGTAAAATTGCTTCCATATGCCTCCGCTGCGGGGCGCCACAGAGTCTGCCAGCACGGCTATCATAAGGGTTTTTTTATGACGAATTACGCTCTGTGATTGGCTGATACAAGAAATTCGGAGAAACCAATAGTAAGTCCGGGTTGTGATTCGTTCGCTCGATTGGCTGAACGCGGGTGTCAATCAGGCAGCGACGGGGTCTGGAGGCAGAGAGCGGCCAGTCTGTTGTTTTGCTCTCTGGAGGACAGAGCTCCGCTGGCTGAGCCCGTCCAGTCACACACACACACACACTCACACGCACGCACACACACACACGCACACACTGCACAAGACTGTCCAAATACATTTACACTTGATGAGTTAAAATAATTACATTTAGACTACCAAAAATTACATTTACATTTCTAAATTTAGTACATTTATGCATCTATAGATTACATAGATTTTAAGTGCAGTATGATAAATTATTAATATCATGGTATTGCTCCTATTCATGAAAAGCCTAATTATTGACCACGCAATTAGACACAAGCATATATCTAGTATTTTACATTTTTGATCAAAATAATAATTCTTGTTATAACACTAAAAGGGGTAGGAAATTATAATATTGTCCGTGAAAAAAAGTTTATTTTAAAAAGTTGGATTTACTTTGTACCTTAAGTAAGAAGAAACATATACATATTCTAAAAATTAATTATAACAGTTACACTTGTTTTAACTATTGACACATGAGTGGATTATTATATTTCTACTGTCTTATTATTTTGTAAAGGCATAAAACAAATGTTTTGTTTTTTATATAATATTATATAATTTTCCAATAATTATCGAAGAATATTATTTCAAATGTAATATCAGTCATACAAAATTAAGTGATTAAAATAGGACTACATTTACAATATTAAATTGTATTTTGCTTTGCTTATTTAATTATCTAATTTAACCTACAACCGACGCCATATTGAGTAAATCCACTTTAAATTATTAAATAAACTGGGCTACCCATCAATAGGTTAATGCTCAAAATAAATTTTTCTCAGCGACTTTTCATGAAGAGTGGAACTATTTGCTGATCTGCCCCAAAAGTCTGATAATAAATAATTCAATACATAAATAAATAAATGTAATTACGCTTGAAAATATGATATGAAACAATAGGTTTTGTTTTCAACATAGCCTTAAATTACCAATGTATGAGGAGGACCTTCCACGCGAGTCTAAATTTTAATTCCTCAGATAAAAATAAATTAATAATAACGACAAAAATAATCCCATGGAAATCACCTCGATTTCCCTCAGATTTCCCATGAGTCCTTGCGGGACCCAATATTGTACGCACGCGCACTGGCCTCCCACACCTCATGTATTATTCCACCAATCGGCTTCGTCCTCAGAGGAGCATGTGGGGGTGATTTAAGAGCTCGCCCCTAATAAATCTGTCAGAACTTCACAAAGTTGATTTAAATGTGTTTCACATCGTTATGAAAATACTTGTGGATTAATCAAGTGACTGCACGCTGGTGTCACATCAATTGGAGCTGATTACTCTTCACAGCTTTTTTAAAGCGACGCGATTTGGAGCCTGTGCACTCAGGATTTGTCGTGCCACCAAGTCAAATCTGTAAAGCTCGCATGAGGCGGACCGCAAATGTCACTTGTTATTTTCAACGGGGTTTTGTCATAGCTTTGCAAGACTCTGATGCAGCCAGCGCATAAACAGCTTAGGACGCTATTACACAACATTGCTGCCGGTGATGGACTACAGGCTGCAATTTCAAATAGCTAAAGTATCTCGTCAGACTCCTGTGTGAATGTTACAGTATTCCAGTTGGTCTGTAACAATGTTGCAGCTGCATCCTAAACGAAGTGTGATGTTGCCTACGTTAGATAAACCCCACTGAAGCAGTTTGACTTGTCTGCACGAGGACTTGTGCTCACTCTGCAGGAGGGCTCGACTTTGCTGACATAGGCAATGTGTGTTAAACTTGTTGTGTTGAACTAGACTTGTCATAGCCGCTCATCATTGTTCCTATACATGAATACGACTTTCTAGATCTCTCTGTGATGCAATGGCATATAAAGGTGTGTGTAGACTACTTCCTGAGGACTACGGTGGGTTTTCATTGCACAGGAAAACTCCAGTAGAGCAGCCACACTCAGGTAAATAGGCCAGTACAATAAAGACCTGGAGGAAGTGTTTTTTTTTGTTTTTTTTAAAAATACATTTGGACTTCAACTGCTTACTCTCACATTGCATTTCTATGGTGAAGTAATGTCAGTGTCTTGATGGATTTTTGTTATATGTTTATTTGTCGATATAAATTCAAAATGGCTTACGCAGCAAAAGGTACCATTATTTTATCAATCAACAAATATAACTCAATAAATCAGTAATCTAAAGGCACACACACACACACACACACATATACATATGTATATATGTGTTTGTGTGTGTGTGTGTATATGTGTTTGTGTGTGTATATGTTCAATATCTATCGCTAAAAAAAAAAAAAAAAAGTTTACAAACCTTCAAACCCGATGTCTACAAAATATGAGATTTAATGTGAGTAGTGGGAGAGCGACCTTCACATTGATATCCACTAATGTTACCACTCTTCGCCAGAAGGGGTCGCAAGCGATCCAGATTCCTGACACTCATGTGTATCGTCCTTCAGCAAAGTCCAGCCCGAAAACTGAGAGCATGTAGCCAGTCCTGTTTCCTGTTTATGATTACTTTAATCCAGTAGTGGAATGTAAACTAAGTATGTACTTAAAACACAATTTTAAACTATTGCACTTTACTTGAGTATTTCCACGTTATGCTACCTTGTAGTACTGCTCCACTACAATTTGGAAGCCAATTTGTACTTTTTACTCCACTACATTTATTTAATAACATTAGCTACTAGTCACTTTGCAGATTAAAATTATGTGTGCAAAAATATAAATTAATTTAGAAATAAGGATATACTAGCTACCCGGCAGTACATAGAGTCATTAAAATGAGCCCCATCTTTACCAGCTGCAACATTAAAGTGATGAACACATTAATGCATCAATAATTATAATCCAATAATATAATAAACATTACTCGGAAATGGGCCATTCTGCAGAATGAGTACTTTTGGTACTTTAAGTATCTTCCTCCATTGATTTAATCCTAGCCCACAGCATAATATACACACTGGTGAAAGGTATGTATAAGTATGTTGACCTACAATCTGGAGGTACTTATACTTAATTTGAGTATTATTATGGTATGCTATAACCTGTGCTTCACTAGGTTTTAGTAATTACTTTGAAGATTTTGATTTTACGCAGATAAAATCAAAATGAATAATATTATTGTTGTAAATTGTTATAACATCACAACATAAAAATAGATCCACCTTGCACAAACTTCAACATCTAAATGCTGCTACAAGACACCAGTAATTACAAAATAAAACAATACTATACATAACAATAACACTCGGAATGTGTTCATTCTGCATGGATATTGTGATATTTGCTTTTTCCACTTCTACTTTCAGTTAAGTAAAGTTTTTGAATGCATGTCGTTTTTTTGTTTTACCTAAGTAAAGAATATGAATGTTTCATCCACCACTGGATATACAGTACGTATGTATTTTACTTTTTTCTTCCACAATAAACGTTTTCTAAATGTGCAATCAATGTCTATTTTTAATTGAATTTCAGTCTGTCTTCTGGTTCTGTTCTGATTTAAGTCAAAGTTGTCCCCTTATACTCACATAAACTGGCATAGGCCTGTTATTCTGGACAGACAGGGAGCCCGGATGTCTGTGTATCATAAAATCAACCCTCTTGATATTGCCTTTATAAAGGACAAGTAGTTTATGCCTGAGATCTTGGAGGGCAGCTCCTCCAAAACAATGATGTTGCTCATTTGTTTTGTGCATGTGGTTCTCGTCTTGTATGACTCACGATTTAAAGTTAAAAAAGTAAAAAAAAAAAATAAACAGGGAACAAACAAATATATCATATAGGGATTTCTATTCCTCGTTTCATCTCAATATGAGTTTTGTCTGTCGCAGTAGAAGTCAACAGGAGCCTAAATAGGCCTTCAGCACCAATAGTTATCAATCTTACTCAGCTGGAGGGGGCACTTAAAAAAGAGTTATAAGGGGCAACTGCAGCCTGTTGCATCATTTTCAGGATGAGATTAAATGCATATGTACAGTATGAGCAATGTGAATAATGAGTAGTTATAAACAGCCACAGATGTTTTCAAAACTATAGTTGTGATTAAACAATATGATTCAGATTAAATGGACAACTTCCTTGGCTATAAAACAAGACAATGACAAGACAGACCTTGGAACATCCAAATTGTTACTTCAAGGCTAAGGATAAACTGAGCTGACCTTTACATTACATCATCAATCTGAAAGGCAACATATTGATCTGAGATGGCTTAATGTTTCAATTAAGATTACATAAAGCATCTTTTTGTGGTAATATTGTTTCCAATCTAATAGCGTGTTCTTTCTTAGACCTATGGTAAGATTGCACAAAATCCACTCTAGATTTAACTTTTGAGGGGTTAAAACTCCCTCTTTCTCCTTTCTATTCCAATATTATGAACATTGCTGGAGCTATTTAAAGTATTGTATCTTTTACTTAAGCAAAAGTATCAGTACCAATAAAATCCTGCATTCAATATTTTACCTAGAAGCGTTTTATCAGAAAACATGTACTAAAAGTATCTCATCATGCAGAATGGACCATTTTAGATTGTGCTATTATTATATAATATATAATTGGATTATTATTATTATTGATGCAGTTTAAACACCATTTTAATGTTGAAATTGGTAGAGGTGGAGCTGGTTTAACTATTTCATATAATGTTGGGTAGTTTAATCCTTAAGGAATGCGGTGTTTTCTATAAACTGACATGTTTTTAAAGAGAAAGGAATCTGGAAAGTAACTCTTTCTTAAATATCCTACATTAGAATACTGGAGTGTGGATGTAGGTTGTTTCACCTATTTCCCACTAATGATCATAAATGCATTGATTTGTTTAAGATTGCCCAGTTGGTGTGGTGTTTTGTAGACGCCAGGATTCCGCCATCGGTTTCCCCTTTGTTATGAGGTTAGTTATATACAGCATAGTTGAACAAGTTCAAGCTGTAATTCAGCCTCTGACCAGTAGGCCAAACACGGGCATGGGACAAATCAGGTCAGTAGAACATACGTCCCGGAACTGCATGTTCCTGAGAATCCACTTTAGATCAATTAACTGTTTGGATGTAGAAAATATACACAACAAAGACCAATATTTGATATATATTTTTGAAGTTAATTCAGTTTGTTTTTCTGCAATTTTTTCTGTAAACAATGTGTGTTGTTATAAATGGGGTGAGGGCTGGTGGTAGTTAACGACAGTCCCTAACTCTCATTGGTCAGAATTACAACTGACATTCTTATTGTCCAATCACAATCTGTTGTGGCGAGCGCTTCTGTCCAATCTGCATGCGCTATGCAAATCTTGAAACGACGTTTCCCCAGTAGCAGCACACCACGGTGACAGCATTTAGCTTTTCAGAGGTTTCATTTTCTGTTTAAATTAGCAACGTCAGGAAGGTTTTGATAGCTAGATGTCTCCGACGAATAACTGAAAAGCAACGATTTTGCTATGTTTGCGTCAAGAGGTTCCCATTAAACGGTATAAAAGCGGATAGCTAACTGCTAACAGCTAGCAAAGCTATCTAACGATTTCGCCGGTACAGGCGGACCTCTTTGTCTGACAGGGGAAGGCGTGCTCTTTTGTTAGGCTTTTCCCTTTGTCCATTCGGGAAAGAGGAACTATTGGGTCAGTATTTCGCTATTATCTGCAGCTCTAAAAGTATTTAGAAAATGCAAATCGCGAAAAAATACTTATCGGAAGGCCTGATTCAGTTAACGATCTTACTCAGTTTGATTGGAGTTCGTGTGGATATCGACAGCTACTTAAGCGGCTATTATACGCCTCTGATAGAGATTAACTTGGGTCCTAGCTCAGCCTACACCCAGACACCCTTTCATAATTTGAGAGACAATCTTGACGGATACAGTGTGCACCCAAAATGTCCTGAGTTGGACTATTTCTTTGCAAGTCGCCGCCTACTAGACGAGGTGAGGACCCTTGGCTCACCGCGGTTCCCCACACAGTTGAACGCATGGCTGGTACACCAAGTGTCTGCCACTGACAAGGCTGACTGTGGGCCTTCAACCAGCAACAACACTGACACCAACTCAGGGTTAGAAAGCCCCGGGGACGAAGCCAGGGATGACAGTGAACACCTGCCTGAGAGTGGCCAAGAGGTGTGCCAAACATCCCCTGAACTCGGACGAAGGCCTTGTAGCACTGGAGCCTGCGGGTTTCTAAAAGAGGCAAGTGTGTGCGTGACATGTAACATACATTTCAACCGACTTTGCTGCTAAATGGACTATAAGACCAAGCGACTGTTGGCTGTCCAGCTAAAGTATTGAGGTGGTGAACTAGCGTTAAAACGTCCTCAATGCTTTACAGAGCAGCTAATGCTATCACTACCTAACCCATGTTATACAATGATTGGTGTCTCCGTCCAACAAGTAACTTATTATTTCTGTAACCTTTCCTGGTGCACCAGGAAATAATCCGGAAAAAAAACAAACAATGTGATAGCCTGTTGGTCAAAACTTAACATGTGCATACACTTCCACTTTGTATGGCTCTACCAGTCCTGGGGCACAAATTGCAATCCAGTAATTATGGGTCATTCACCATGATAGCTCAGTTTAAACAATACCTAACAGGTGTAGTTAAAGAAGTAACTTACCGACATTACCAGTTAACAAAACAGCCAGACAGTTGTACAGTATTACAGGCAACAACTGTGACCTTTTAATCAGGAACTTGTCACATTAACCTATTTCTGAATAGTCAGAACAGAAGAGTTAACTTCCCAATTAAGACCCTAATAAGACTGCTGTATTGGGTGACCACACAGCTGTTAAACTACTATTTGTAAATGGGTTAACTTACAAACTTAAAACCTTTTGAAAATAAGTACCAATAATGACCAATTGAAAATGTTTTGGTTTATATTCCGTGTCATCTGTAATCTGTGACGGCCATTATATTTGTAATCACACCATGACCTTTTTATATTCAACTCTCCCAGTGATCCAGCTTTTCTAGCTCAGGGTAGAAACAGCTGCTTAGTGAATGTTATGTCCTGAGGGCCGTTGATGTCGCCAATTGTGTAACTTTATCCCCTTTCTTCAGACTCACCCGCCAGCTGTGGGCCTTGAGAGGTGGAGAAGTGAGGCTTAGACCCACACCCTGTTTGCTTACACAAAAGTGATGGTCCATAATTGAACACTGTCCCCTCCCAGGGTTTTTTTTGTTCACATTAATAATGTAATGTTGACACACCTTTTTTTTTTTTTTTTTTAAATCCTCATTAAAGTAAGTAATGGCTTAACTGCTTATTGGGCAAGATGTTGTGGTTTTTAGAAACCACGCTTCAAATGAGAAGTAAAGATCAATAACGCTCTACATTTACTGGGCCATTTGAAGCTGGAAACTACTACAGTATAAGTCGACAAGCCCAGACAAAGCTCGGGCAGAACTGTGCTGGTGTAACGTACAGTCTGTCATATTTTTGCCCCTAGCAAAAACGACTGCAGTCTTTCTCTTTTTGGAATGGGTGAGAATCCACCCCCTGTTATCAGTTGGGCATGATCAAATAATTATGCGTGTGGTGGATATATCAAGAATATTGTGTCTGTGGCAGACAGCTGGTGACCTACATTAAATACTGTACTTTGTGTATCTGGAGTGTCTTACAACATCTAACAGGGTTGGGTCATTTCTAAGAGTAATTGGCTTAACTGTTGGTATATTAAAACTTACTAAGCGCCACTTTCATACACAAACGGCTGCTAATGCATTTTACATGCGTCAGGAAAGGCCCTCACCACAATTGACAGGACGATGAGTTAAGTTAGTGTTCTAAACTAAATGTAGTCTGTTCAGCTGGTCTTTGTTTCCTCCAGAGTTACAACAACCGCTTATTAAAACAAACTTGTTCTCCGTCAGAACAGTTCTTTCCAATATTTACTAAGGTATCCAATTATCTGCGATTTGCTGGATTGCAGTCACCAAACCAGAAATGTAGCCCAATTGTCTTTTAAAGTCTTTGGATGTCCGCTGTCCTAATCCCCAATAATGTGTTGTCATTCTCTCCATCTGCCTTTCTTTGCCTTTACCAGGAGGATGATGTTAAAGTTAAAGAGGAGGAAGAACCTGCTCCACTCAATCAGCTGGCTCACAGTTCCACACTGGAACAAGAGGTACAATCCTCGTTTGGCACAGTTTCCTTAATTTTTCTCTCTGAACTCTCTTTTGAACATGTTGCATGTTGCATCGGTGTTTTTAAATTTGACGTTTACTAAAACACAGCTATACTGGTTTTATTTGATTTTACACACTAAAGGGCTTGTCAGTCTGTCACAATACACTCACAAACCCTTCCATAAGAATTACAGTCACGTGACGTACCTATTTTTATCTAGAGATTCACGTTCTAACATGACTTTGTCCCTCAAATTGCACCATTCTGATGACTGGCTTTGGGAAAACTGTAAGATTAGCGATGTTGAAGCACAATAATTACGGTCTGTCTCACAGGGAAAGGCTTTGTGTTTCAGTTCCCTTTCCGAATGATTTAGCTACCTTTTTTTTAATAGGATTTAAAAGTATAATTGTGCATTGTCAACAGTTTTCTCTTGTATTTTTATGTTATATTCAAGCATTTACTGTTGTATGATTTTTAAGTCTGGCACAAATACTTTAATTCACATTGGAATAGCATAGTCATACCCCCTTACTCTGTCAGTGCTGTATTCTATGTATTTTCTTTTTTCTTATTTCAGAGTCTGCTTGAAGGCATCACTGCACTGTCTGATCCAGCACGCCAGCATCCTCCTACCATTGATATTGACCAGCACTGGAGCAATTTACTGTCTCTGTCTGTCACTGACCTTGATGTAAGTTTTCTTTTCATGTTCATAAGATGCCTGAAAATGTATTTTATAGGGATCGACCGATGCATTTTTATGACTATCGGAATTGTTATTTTTTTTTAACCCAATAAACTAAATCATGTGACTCGATGGCCGCATTAACCTCAGTTGTCACAGTGGGGAAAAAAATCATTCACCTGCTTTGTGTGTGTTGACATGAAAAGTGTCTCTGTTCTTCTTTTCTCTCCATGCCCTTATGAATATATAATGTATAAGCTTGTTCTGTATATTTATTATTAAAATAATTCTAATGAAATGCTATTAAATATGCATTATCTTTTTTTTTTTTTTTTTTTTTTTTTTTTAAATGGCACGCAATCAAATATTATGATGGAAACTTCACAAACAAGAAAGCCAAACACAACCCCTGGATCTTTAGTGTCACACTTAATATCTGTTTGCGTACAGTAATTCAGATGCCTAACCTTCAGTATGAACCATCAGTATGTTACAATGTAGAGTTTTACCATCCTGTGATAATCTGCATGTTGTGGATGTTTTTCAAAATTGCAAAGACTAAAATTCAGCTAAAATGTGTGTTTCATGTGCAGGACTTGGACTCCCTTGTTACTGAGCGTCTGTCAGACCTTGACACAGACATCACCAGTGCCATCAGCCAAGATGTCAGTTTGCATGATGCTATGGTATCCAGCGCTGGAGTGTTTGGCGTGGCTTCTGAAAGAGTTGAGTCCAGGGCAGTCGCTCAACAACAAAGAACCCTCTTCCGACTGGAATCCACAGGCTCGGACGCATCACCAGGGATGGCAGTGGGACTGGCTGCGCTCCCCTTTCCTTCAGTATGTAATTTAACTGGAAATGTAAATAGTGCACTGGGTGGCTGTCTGGATGAAGCAGTGTTTGACCAGATCAATCAGCTTGGTTTGGAAGGCCTGGACACACAGCTGATGGGCTCCCTGGAGAGCATAGACCCACAGGTCCTCGAGGACTTGGACTCGGACTCCGGTCTCTCCTTGGAGAGCAGCTCTGGAGGTCCAGTCTCCCCAGGTTGGTTCAAATCTCTACAAATATTTGTAGATTAAATACCTTTTCATAGCCATGGCTTGTGAAGCCAAGAAATTGTTACCAATACAATAATGAACTCCTCCCTCATCCAGGCTCATCTGAGATGTCATCGTCATCCAGTTCATACTGTGAGGATGAGTGTGGAGCTACAGGCTACAGCAGTGAGGTGGATTCAGTCCCCTCAAAGGGCATCATGGACTACAACACAACGTGGTCACCTGTTGATCTGAGTGAGAGTGTGTGGCATGACCACAGCTACTCATCACCTGCTTTCTTCAACCAGCCATCAGTTACACTTCCTCACAAAGGTATCAAAGAGGAGCCTCTCAGCGACGTTGATGAGGATGGGCCGAGGTTTGAAGACCGCGAGCTGAGTCGTGATGAGCTGCGCGCCCGCTCAATGTGCATCCCGTTCTCTGTCCTGCAGATTGTCAACATGCCTGTGGAGGAGTTCCTGGAGGTCCTTGACGGTCACGGCTTCTCCCCTGAACAGGTGACTCTACTGAGGGATATCCGCAGGCGGGGAAAGAACAAACTTGCAGCACAAAACTGCCGGAAGCGCAAACTAGATGCCATCACAGGGCTGCAGGAGGAGGTGGAAATGTTGCATGCTCAGAGAAACAAGCTGCTGAGGGAGAAACAGCTCACAGCCAAGACAATGGGTGCTGTGGGCCAGCAGATAAAGCAGCTGACCAGGGACCTCCTGGCCCGGCTGAGGGATGATTCAGGACGGCCCCTCAACCCAGAAAGATTCACCCTGCAGTGCGGGGCTAATGGGAGAGTTGTAGTTCAGCCTGTAAGACGGCCTGCTGTCTCCACATCAACAGGCAACAAAACAGACAAGAGGAAGAAGGAGAAAAAGCAATGATGCAATATTGCCACTGACACTTAAACTTTTAGGTTTTTGGATATTTCTGAACTTACTTGCCTAACTCTGGTTTTGGGATCTCCTCTTTTGCAAAAGTGTGTGTGGATTCACCGCTGTTGGGACCCTAAATCGGCAAAAGCTGCAAAAAGAAAAGAAAACTCAGAACATAGATGAATAAAAAAAAAAATGTCTGTAAATAAAATTTCTCATGGGGAAAATGTAGCTTACACACTGGACATTTTTTTTGCTAATTCTAGATGGACACGGCATCCGGGGCAGTTTAAGGGATCAGCGAAGCTGCTGGCGATGCCACCAGTCTATCTTTGTGCCTGTTAACATTAAAGTCATTGAGTCCTATCGTTTTTACAAACAAACGTAGACAACCAGACGTTTCTAAAGTCAACATGGCCAACAGTGTGACACTTACTGGATAGAGATCTCGGAGAAGGATTCTATTTGTTTGTTTGTTTCCATGTAATCTTGCCTCTCAACATATACCTATTCAGTATAAAGATGAGGTTAAAGATTGTATTTATTAAAGTTTCTGAAATGCTTATATGCATCATGAGACTGTCGATGGCAGTATCTTTTTTTTCATAATGGTAAATTTATCTCAAAGTGGTGAGAATATTGGGACATTGCATATCTAAAGTTTACAGATTTGTTTCAGATATTTGAGGGCATGTATTGTTCAGTAGAAATTTGTACTGAAATGATGTTTTCCTTATGTCTTGATGACATACAAGATACCAATGATTAAACTGACACGGCCTTAATTTGCATTGGATAAGTGTTTTGGTTATTGTGTATACACATAATCCACAGATGCCCATTATCATAACAAATGTTTTTTAAGAGGCAACCACCTTTTATGTTTTACATTAATGTTGAATAATTTGTTTCAAGCACTATTTTGCTTAACCCTTTCATTTAAATTACGTAAGCGTTTTGGCAAGATTATATTCTACCTCACGGTTTAGTTTGTTAGATATTGGCTAAAAAAAAAAATGCACTCTATACAAATTCTTCATTATTGTGGGCCTTAATGGACCTAAACCATCCCTTTTCTGGAAAAAGAAAAATACAATCACCAACTATTTAATATGATTGAATGTCGTTTGGATGTTGCTTTTTATATATTTGAGATTATCTGAGAGTTGAAATAAGTATTTAGTAAAGTTGCCATCTTATTCATGGACACATCTTTATACAGTCAGCTGAGTGAGTGAGAGTTAACTGGAGGAAGATGCATAAAGGTAAAGTGTAACTCATGAAGTATTTTTTTTCCTAGTCCCTCAAATGTGTATTTAATTTTCTGGTTGTATACATTTCAAACTGTTTTTCTTTGTTGATGGGGGGGGGGGGGGGGGGTGTTTTCGATTGCATGGTGATTGTTGACTGTTGATAGTATGATTTTTGCTTTAGGGAATTTGAAAAGCTCTTGCAGACATTGTTCTTTCTGATTAAAAAAGGAAAAAGAAGAAAAAACGACTAGTCTCATTCTTGTGTTCCTGTTTTAGGAGCATAGCTACCCCCTCTTTGAATAACTAGCATGTTGATGGCAGAATGGCGTTTATATTTAATTCACTTGGGGACACGAGTTTTAAAAAATAAATGTCAGTAGTAAACTACACGTCAGTAGTTTTAGTCCTTGCGTTTTAGACACTTCGCTATTGTACCGTAACTTGTGAAGGCTTGAGGGCTAAATGGCACCCAGCCACGAGGAGCAAACAAAGGTATGTAAAGAACGAAACGCGTTTTCTTCTCGGCTCCCGTAGAAGACCTACGACTAGCTTTTGGCGCCTGCAGAGCCTGCACAAGACATAAAGCAAAGGTTGACCGCGTGGTAAGAAGGCATTACTGAAGCAGTTCCTCTTTGTTTTAAGGGTGCGTATGCAGAAGTAATTCATTTTTTTTTTTTAACGCTGCATCACTGCATCATGCAACACGTGGCGTAATTTTTAATCGATTGACCCAGGCAAGCTAACGGTAGCTTTCTTTTGCAAGTTGGACCGTGAAGCAGGCAACGCAGTTTGCGCAGAAAGTGAGCTATTTCGTTACGTTACCCCTCCAATATTAGCTAGCTGGCTATACTATTAGCCTACTTACATGAGTACTATGTTATTGTATGCTAAAATGTCTTATAATACTTTGCAATGTTTTGACTAAGTTACATTCATGTCAGCTAACAGCTAGCCAAAAGTAGAAGCGCCTATTTCAGGATTTTGTTGCATCCTCGGGCCTTGAGCGTTTTTCTTAACTGAGCCTGGAGCTAACCGTAATTTGCTTAATGAAAATGCTAATGTAACATCACTACCTTAGATTGTTTCTTCATACCATGCATCTTAATCAACGTTGCATTACAGGTGGCAGAGTAAAGTCAATGACATTTTCTCCACCATCCAGGCCTTAAATATTACTAGCTACAGTTAGCATGTATGCTAACGTTATGATAATGTTATGATTTGATTTGGCTAGCTTTGAATTACTGTTTTGTTAATGTAACGTTAACATTACTTTAATTGTAACCTTACTTCATAGTTATAATTGCATCAGCTTATTACAATGTGTTTTAAACTAGTTTAGTTTACGGCCCCTTCATCTGGCTGATTTATGATGTACCTTTCTTCACCCTAACTTCATGTGGATCATAACAATAGCTGGTATTGTGAGTGACTGAGATGGCACTGCTGTTGGAAGTTATCACACTACTTCTCGTTTTTAGTGAACAACATGGGAAAGAAGCAGAATACCAAGGGTAAGAAGGATGCACAGGACACGCAAGAGGAGCCTGAGGAATTTGTTGTGGAAAAAGTACTCGACCAACGTCTCGTCAATGGGAAAGTAGAATTCTTCCTGAAGTGGAAAGGGTTTACAGAGTGAGTTTCCTGGGACACCTGCCCTCCTGCTGAGCTGGAAGTATGGGGTCGTGCTATGCTTTTGTCCAGTTATTTTGGTTGCATGAAAACGAAAAGGCTAGTTAACTATGTTTGCAGCTGTGTTGAAATCGGTGTTAGGGGGGGTGTAAATGGTGATCCTTTCCCTGCTCATTTAGGGCCGACAATACCTGGGAGCCAGAGGAGAACCTCGATTGTCCAGAGCTGATTTCAGCATTTTTGGAAGCACAGAAGAACGTTAAGGAGAAGCCTGCTCCTGTTAAGCGGAAGGCATCAACAGATGAGCCAGAGACAGAAGCCAAGAAGAAAGATGTGGTGAGTTTACCAACAGTTTCACATGCCTTTTTTTAAACCTACATTTTACTTAAGAGATGGCACCAATTGAATTGAGCAGTGGGCAGAATCCTTCTGATGAGGGTCATTTCTCAAAATTATAAAAAAAAAAAATTCACATGTAAACATTACCTTGTTGTTGAGACCATCCAACAATTGTTAAAGCAACTGTTGTCGTCACTTATAGGCGGAAAAACCACGCGGCTTTGCTAGAAACCTCGATCCAGAACGGATCATTGGTGCAACAGACAGCAGCGGGGAGTTGATGTTCTTGATGAAATGGTGAGTACAGAAGGAAATTGTCCTCTTTATGTGCATGCAGCTTAAACTGTAATACTTTTTGTACTTGAAACAGTTAATATCAGTAAATCCATTATGACTAGTGATGATACTCTGGCTTTGTTATATCCCTGAGAGATGAGTAAGATGTACATTCAGCATTACCTGGCTTAAACCTCCAGTAATGTCTAACTTAACGGTGAATGATTTTGATGTAAACGAAGCATCCGCAGTTGCTGTAATGTGTTTCTCCCTCTTTGCACTTTTTCTTTAGGAAAGACTCCGATGAAGCAGATTTGGTCCCAGCCCGTGAGGCGAACACTCGCTGTCCTCAGGTGGTCATTTCCTTCTATGAGGAGAGACTGACATGGCATTCCTGTCCAGAGGATGAGGCCCAGTAGTGCTTTTGTTTGGTCCCATGCACCACTTGCATCCTTTTCCTCAGGACTGAATGTTCTCCTCTGGCTTGCCTTTTTAGTTTTAGCTATGTTAGTTATTTTCAAAGATGTTTCAGCCCTCGCATTGTATGGCTGTTGAGGAGAGCTATGTTGTTGTAAATATTAGCCAAACTGTTAAGAGAGCAGGTGGTGATGTTGTGATAATAAAAGAAGTCTTCCGGTATATCATATGATGATTGATGCGATGGCAGTTTCGAAAGCATATTCTTTGATGGAATCCACCACTGTCCATATTCATACCTGGTCAAATTTTGTAAATTCTAAATGACTACTTTAGTCTGTTAAGGTTTCAGCCACCTCTTGTATCACCATCTCAATATTATGTAAGATGCTGTTTTTTCGTTTTCCACAATAGTGCTAATGTTTTGTTCCTCAGTGCATTTTGTATACGGTCTTTAAATATTATTTGAAGTTCTAATAAAGGTTTTATGTGACCAAACTACACTGCTTATGTTTATGTTTATGGTTCCAAGTAAATATGTCTTAAGAATTGGCAAAGATTTCCAGATTTAACTAAATGTAAATCGAAATGTTTACAACTTGATTTAGTTTTTGTCAACATGATTGATAAACTGGAAATTTGTGGTGACGCACTTCTCAGTACTACCTATAACAAACCGCTGATTTCAGCAGTGATTGGTGTCTCGGGCCATGTCACCAGATGGCATAGCTACCTCTGCAGCAGTGTGGAGAACAGTCTCATGACTGGCATTAGGGCATAGGAGATGGACTTTGGACCTTTGTGAATTAGTGTCGATGACATTTCTAGGGCAACTTACAAGCCTTTTGGTTTCCCATTGAAAAATCCCTCATAACACATCCCTAAACAGGCAAAGTGACTATGGCAGCTTCCAAAAATGTTGATAATGAAAGAGCTAATTAAACTTATTACATTTTTCCTGCACTGAATACTATCAGGAAACAATTATAAATCCCCACATGAAAGCAAACCTACAAGTGCAGTGGCAGGTTTGTGTAAACATATTTTATATTAAATTTAGGAAGACGAGTTTAAACAAATGGAGCATCTTAAATCGGGGATATTTTTGATTAAATTAAACCTCTAATCAGTGCAGCACAGTCATCACTTGTATGCTAATCTCAGATCATCACTTAGCAGTTTACAACACACCTAAACATGATATCTCTACAATGAAAACAATTGTCAACCCATGATCAAGCACCTCTAATGGAACACGCTTTCTTCGTGTCGCTGTGTGGCATATAATGGGCACACACGGAAAGGTTAAAGCTGAAGAATTATGGTAGATATGGGACTTTAATGTCATTTAAAATCAAATAATTAAAGATCTCAAAATGAGTGAAGAAAAGGACTGTGTGTGGACTTATCTGACTACATTACCACGACGTTATCTGTGGCTTTGTGTGTACAGCACATGATGGTTGTGTATAGTTTAGATCATGGACTATTTCAATGAATCAGCATTTCATTTCTTAAGCACTTTTGGAGTGTCACTCATACCATAACCAGGCAATTTGATTATCTCTCAGATTTCACAATAAAAAAAAAAACAACTTTCTCCTGTTGCGGATCATGAGAATTTAAAAGTGAATAGCCTCAAGTGAACAACTTTATTCTGCTGACCTGACCAAAGATAAAGATCCCTTTATATGCAAATGAGTAGACCGCAGCTGAGGGAGGAGGGTATTAATAGAAGGCCACATCCCACTAGTCCTGTTTACTTCCACTTCTGGGTTGGATAAGATTTTGGAATTTACTTCTGAGGACTTTGGTAAGAACTCTTTGATTTGTTTCTTAAATCTAAACTGTCATTTCAGGCAATATGTGCACAAGTGGTGATAGTATTCTTTGTATTGTGATAGAACTGCGTGGTGTGGTCTGGCATTTAAAGGAGTCTTCTTAGTCAGGACAGTAACAATGCTAATAGACTTGGTGAAAGAGTAAAGGTAACTGATAGCAAAACTTGACCAAAGTAAATGTTATAGCTGATGATTTGGCAACTTGGGAGAAGGCTGAATTGAGAGTGAAACTGTGAACATTGTGGGTGTTGGTTTAAATGAACCATAATGAATTGATGGTCTTTTCTCGATGGGAAATGCTTACTTTGCCTGTCCAGTTACCCTAGCAACAGACCTGCATAATGTAACTGAATGGATTACCTGAGCTACACTCTTTTAATCTAGTTCACACACTAATTGCTCATGAGCAGCAAAGAGTTGTTACCTCCTAACTTCTACGTCTTCTTTTATGGTTGGATGCGAATGTCATCGTTTGGGGCACCAAATATTGAGAAAATGTGTCCTTTTGGGATTCAGCATAAAGCAATATAAAGTGAAGGCAATAACCAGGATTCGTACGACTCATGGACACCAAAGATAAAGTCTGCACATAGCTACTTGAATTTTTCCCATTTTTCTATTCAGTTAAATGTTCAGTTAGTATGTAAATCGCTTGCAACGCTAATAATAAACAATTGGCCACATGCTTTGCGGTTTATGATCACGTTGGATTCATCATTCAGAACACCTGGCTGAGAGCAGATGTTGATGGTTAAAAACGTTTGCTGCATCTGGAGTTGACTTCTCTCATTTTTTGTCTTAATATAAGAGAAAATATAAGATACATTTAGGAGAATGTAGCTGCATGAGGCTCATTGAGTTTTAAACACCCTGAGAATAAACTACCGTAAGAAACAACCATCATATCAACATTTTAATTTATTTGTTAATGGATTATTTCTTAGTTAATCTAAAACCCTCAGATTATTATTATTTTCAGAAAGTTGCAGTTTATTTGCATATGAGGTAAAACGAAAATATATCCCCTTGAAAAGGACTGTTCCCATACCCCCCTGATAGTGTGCAAAACTTTAAGATAGGACCAATGGCAAACATTTTATTCATCTATTCTATTGCCTCTATTAAAAATTCATAGTGTTCAATTGTGTGCTTTTGACGAGTTCCACTCATTGGTATTTCTAAAAAAACACGAACGAAAGCAGAAAACAGAGATATTAAGGAACAAATTGATTGAAAGTAAGTAATGAAACATCTGAATGATAGATTAAAGCACCTGTGACATATAAAGTTAGTTTTTTTTACTTCATATACACATATATAATTTAGTTTGGAATTTTACAAAGGGAGAGACTCAGGAGAGACAATACAGGAGAGATTTTACAAACCCTAGGATCGATAAAGACCAAGTCGTCTACTTGTTTTTAAATCATTTACAAGAAGAAATAAACTTCAGACTTCAATGCTAATTTGACATATTTTTGTTCATAGGTTTGGTTATGGCACCTACATTGGCAATGTACAAAACAAAGCTCTGAAAACTAACACATCTTTGATTATTATATCAGTAGCATTAATGGGGAATGTATTATCTATCGCTCCCAGATTTTATTGCTATTATCTGAGATTATTGTTCATGCGCCCTGAAACTTTCCACTACCTCACCATAAGGTCGCCTCCCCCCACCAGGTGACACCATTTAAGCTGATTTCACCCAGTGAATTAGGGACAGGTGCGAATTGAGGACACAGCCAAGCACATTTTACTCAATAGGCATGTTTTTGTCTCTCTGTGCGGCTTAGTTAAACCATCTAAATTAATTTTTTTTACGACTTTTTATTTTATGTATAATTTATAACTATATGGCCTATGAGGAAAGAGGTGGACAAGCGACGAGGCAGAGGTTGTACTGAGTAGTTAACAGTTTGTACTAGCAGCAGTTTGTACTATACTAGCAGCAGTTTGTACTATATACTAGCAGCAGTTTGTACTATATACTAGCAGCAGTTTGTACTATATACTAGCAGCAGTTTGTACTATATACTAGCAGCAGTTTGTACTATATACTAGCAGCAGTTTGTACTATATACTAGCAGCAGTTTGTACTATATACTAGCAGCAGTTTGTACTATATACTAGCAGCAGTTTGTACTAGCAGTTTGTACTATATACTAGCAGCAGTTTGTACTATATACTAGCAGCAGTTTGTACTAGCAGTTTGTACTATATACTAGCAGCAGTTTGTACTATATACTAGCAGCAGTTTGTACTAGCAGCAGTTCAGTCCTCGCAGTGCTGAGCCTCAAGCCACACTGAGCTGCTCCTGTCGGTTCAAAAACACCGGATTACTGCTCGGGAAGTGAAGGCGAGGAAAGGTAGGATAAATAAATTAGAATTAAAGTTGGATCAGAACGTTTGTTGCAGATGTTTATTGTAGTTTGTGCAGAAGCTGTTTTCCCCCCATAAGGTAGTAAACTTTGGAGCTTCATTGCCAATGTCTGCAACAATTTGTAGTGTAATATAGTTTTCCTTTTTAATGAAAAAAAAATAATTGTAATTACTCATTGGCTATTTTTATTTTGTTGTAATACTAGCATAGTTGAAAGTAGGCCTACCTATTACCTCCAATTTGTATTTAGGATATTCGACTACATGGCCTGCCTGAGTTCTGTAGATGTCAATGCCCCTTTTTCAGCCCTGCCAGATGATCCTGGATTAGGGTTGGGATGACATACTTTGTTGGTCGTAAATCGGACCGATTTTTGTTGACTAAAGCAAAGTAATTTGATTGCATTATGTAACCCATAGTGGGTACAAAAAAAAAAAAATGGAAGTTGCTATGTTTGAGATTTCCCTTTTTTATAGCAAGCACCCTGTTAACCCCCTTTGGCCTGAGGAGATTGTTTGGAAATGATCCATTTCCTTAAACTGTACTGAATTGTTTTCCCTTTGAAGCCTTGGACCTGGTGACTCATTGTAGGTACACCCTGTTGCATAAACAATAAAATGTCAACAACAACATGCAGTCTAGAACATCTTATTACACTGTATATCCAATTACTTTGGATCAGTCACTCTTTCAGGTGACCTCAGGACTTTGTTTTCAACTATTGTTTGTACTTATTGATTTGCTCTGCTGGACTCTGTGCTTGTAAATTGAATGTGTCATTTAAAGTGTCAAGGGGCAGATGATCCAGCACTTTGCTGGAGCCTTTAGATCTGCCTGTCATGTCTGAACACTGTTGTGGAATCTTAAAGAAAAGCTGTGTGACATGGTGTTCCAGCTAATTTGCTTTGCTTGAAAATGTTGCGTCTTAAACTTTCATCTTATTGGCTATAGTTATTCAGCTAATGGGCATAGAGCTACTTGTGTGCCAGGAGAGGCTTTTCTTTTTTTCTTTTTGTGTCCATATTAAGGTGTTTAGGCTCAAGCTAAATCCTCTTTGCCTTTTTTTGTTCCCCTTTTTAACTAAATCTGCTCCAATGGTTTGCACTTTTGAGTAATCGCCACCCAAATCAGGTCATTAAACACAAAGGACTTTGGCCACTGGATTTATTAAATCTGTGTGAAACAGTTTTTTTTTTTTTGTTTTTTTTTTTCCCCCACTGTGTTCCTGTGTTCATAAAAATGTTTACAATTCTACTGAAGTTATCACATGGGTTACCGCAGGCAATAGTATGTTGTGTTTGAATAAGTTGGAACGGACTCTTTCAATGCAACAGACTTATTTGTTTCTCTCGCAGGTTTTTTGTACAAACAATGGACAGTATGGACAGTATGCTGGACAATCTGTCAAAATCTGTAAGTGGTCAAGCACGCTCCTTCACATTATCTCGTATGTCTTGTGTTTGTGCAGTCGTAACTGGTTTGACATTTTGATAACTTCCCTAATTTATGGATCAGTGGAAAAAAAAAAATGGCTATGCTGAAATGTATTGTGTTTTTTTTATTAAACGCATGCATCTTTACGCCTTTCATGTAACCAAACCCTGGTTTTTGAATTTTGTAGGAGTTGATCAGCATTTGTGTTCGAGATCCAAGGCTCCTTAAAGATGACCTCTGGCACACGCATGTCGACTATGAGATCTGTTTGCATGTAAGTGCCATTTGGGAGCGTTTTTTAAAAAAAAAAAAAAAAATTCTTTAATTTTGACCGTGATAAGTGTTTTGCATTGCTTTCTGTTTTTTTTCAGACAAATAGCATGTGCTTTCGAAAAAAGTCTTCCTGTGTAAGGAGGCGTTACAGTGAGTTTGTTTGGCTGCGTCATTGTCTGGAACAGAATGCTCTCATCATGTATGTTCATATCTCCAGATTCATATAATTTATTGACATGTTGGCTTAATTTGAATTAATCAGATTTCCATTGTATGACTTTAATTTGGCATGTAATAAGTTCTCGTTCTAAGTGTATTTTCTTTTGATATCCTGTCCAGGGAGTTGCCCAAGTTGCCGTCCTGGAACCCCTTCTTCAGCTCGAAGAACCCGGTGCAGGTCTCACAGAGGATGAAGGGCTTCGAGGAGTTTTTAGAAGAGTGAGTTGCTGTACAACTAAAGCAATGGAGACAATCAAATTATAGGATTGCCATCTAGTTGTATGCTTTTACAACCCCCCCCCACATCTTCACAAGAATGAATCTGCTGAAACCCATGGCCCTGCTGGTTTTGAAATTGGCCTGCCTTCACACTATTAACAATTTTTATTTATTAAATGTATAAATTTACTGGTTTACATTGTGCCATTTAATATCCGTCCTTCTCTAGTGTTCTTCAAACCCCTTTGTTGTTATCGGACAGTCGACTCCATCTGTTCCTCCAGTCAGACCTCAGCATCACAAAGATAGATCGATGTGCTCGTGGTAAGACCAGGTACACAGTGGCTGAAGCAATCCAGCGGTGCAGCGGTTACATCAGCAGATTGGAGGACAAGGCCTCCTGTGACTCTGACTGTGAAAGGTACGAGCTTGGGCCGAACAGTTTACGTTTTTTTTTTTTTTTAAAAAACATTTTTAGGAATAGTTTTCGATGTCTAAGGCTGAATTGACCTTGTCACTTTTCCTCCCACAGCAGCTCTTCTTCGTCAGGCTGTCTGAGTGTGGACACGCCAGTGCGAGGCACCCCCGTCCCCTTCTCCGACAGAGACCCACCGTTGTTTAGCTGTCTGTCAGGATCCCCACCCCACTCGTAGCACCCTGACGCACGGCAGTAGTGCTTGATCAGCCTGTTTTGATACTTATTGGAGCGCTTTGCTTTTCTTAACTTCCAAAGAGCAAAATGCTTTTGTTGTACTTTGTCATTATTCCCCTTAGACATTTATTTTAATATTGTGCTTTAGTTTTCTCTTAAGGCAATACCATGGCCATTTAATTTAGTATGTATTTAAAAAAAAAAACAAATAATCAGTTTTTAAGAAAATGTATAGTAAACTTACATGATGTTCATTTCTTAAATATTTACTATGTATATAGTTTTATCGACACTGAAGCTCTACCTAGGTTGGCAAGGTATGGGTTTTGAATTGTAGACAGCGATTTTTTTTTTTAGAAAAAATATTTGAATACTTTTATGATTTATTAATGGATGAATAAATTGTCTTTTTTGAAGGAAAAAAAAACCAAGCCTTGCTTCCTAAATATTTATTTGAAAATGTATTGTTTTGTCCAGCACTTTTCTTTAGCTGAACCTCAAAATGTAAGTGATTTCAGTGCAGCAGTCCTGTATTGTTGTGAGAGCCCAGTAGAGGGAGTGTAGACATCACCTAGGACTTTAAAATACTGCTTAAATACAACGGAGGGGTCCAAGTCTACAATGCTGCTAAAGTTGATTCAGATGTCATTTTAAACTGTAGTTCATCGTGTGCTGATCATTGGTGTTATTTTTTCTCTTTAAGGCTCTGTTGGTGCAAGAATATTGTGCACTTGAGTCTATAGTAATAATTCAATATTAAGCTGCACTGTGTTTGAGAAATGACCGTATTTGTAATCCACCTAATGGTGCTTGTTATATTCTCATCAGTGACCATCATCCATAATGTACTCGTACACTCTTATGGTGGGTATCAGGATTGTACAAAATTGTCCATGTCCCTATTGGGGCGGGGGGGAAATACTGGACCATGAGAAGAATTCTTCCTTCATAAAGGTCATTTGGTTTAAAAAAAAAAAAAAAAAAAAAAAAGACTAAAGTTGTCAACCTTTTTACTGTTTAACCAAAACTGAACGTTATAACCTTGTTCTGCAAAACATTTTTATTCATTTTTGTAGGTGTATATCAAACTAGGTGTGAAACTTCAATATCTGATTCAACTCTCCTCCAGTTGTAGTGCCCTTCACTGCTCTATAAGCTGGACTCATGATGTGGTAGGTGTTAATATACAGTATCATATCTACCAGGTGTGTGAGCAGCTTTGATTTTACACGTCTTTAGTGTTGTGATATTAACGAAAGAGGCCCAGTGCTGCTCACTTTCATCCCTGTGTCTCTACTGTCCCAGGTGAGGTGGTCTAATTAAAGAAAGGAAATTAATTTAACTAATAAAGACTACTCTTGGGAATCACCTGCAAGAAACGAGACAGATTCCTACTGTGTGTGTGTGTGTTACATGGATGGGGGACAGTGCAGGAATGCAGGACAGCCCTGTAAATTGAAAGCTGATGAAAGAAGCGAAGGCTCATTAAAGGAGACGGCAGCTGTCCTCGCCCGCCCCTCCCTTCACCAACTGCTGGACTGACATGGGCCAGCCCAACAGTAAACCTGGCCTGTCCCCTGTCTCTGTCCTCTTCTCTCCTTCCCCTGGATGGTGCTGTCTCCCTGTGCGCACAAGCCATAATGAAGCTGTCAGTGACTTCACACCGCAGCCACTGAGCTGTATTCATACGGCAGACCCAGACACATGCATACACACAGTGGCGTGTCTGAAAACACACTGACAGCTGTAAGCACACACACACACACTGGTGGGAAGGCTGTGGATGAATGAACATTTTCTCTTTTCCTCATCCACTGTCATTTCCTGAGTCCCAATGGTTTGTGGTTGGAGCTCTCCTTCTCCGTTGCTGTTAAGGTTGACCTTATCAACGTACCTCATGACAGCCATGCAGCACGACACACAAACACTGTTTGGTTCAGAGCCAGTCCATTTTCTGACAAAATGAAAGCAACCTCACGTGGTGGCATCTTGTGTTTTTGTGTGTGTGTGTGTGTGTCCATGCACGCATCTGCCTTTTTGAAGTGGAGAACATCTAGCATTTGGATATTGAGTATTCACCGTACATGTCTATTTCAGCTTGGTAATTTATAACTCAATTTCCAGTGTGCATTGATGCGCTTCATACCTCCAAAACACCAAACAAAGCCCAAACCCAATTGTATTTCAAAGCAATTAGGGTGTCCACTGAGTTGTGAACGGTCCACGTTGCTGTGGCTCTGGGCCTGTATGATATTTTTAATTGTTAATTTTCTGTCACATTAGTCAACTTCAGTGCCTCTGGACAGGTGACCGAGCTCCTGTAGGCAACGCATAAAATGACACGGAGCATATTCTCAGTTTTTTGATGCAGCATCGAGTGGATGGTGTTTTTATGAGCGGTGGGGGGGGGGGGAAGGTTCAGCTGTGACGAGTTAAATGACAAGATGGTATATCATATTTACAGCTTGTTTTATGGTAGGAATCTTTTCTAATGCTTTTCAATATGTGTCTTGGCCGTCAATATTAGCATTAGATTATGAGTCTAAATTATTAGCTCATTTGGACTTTCACCTGAAACCACCACAGGGAATGGCTTCACCTCCTTGACCCTACAAAAGCCAACAATGGCAAAATCCATACGAGCAATTATCCTGTGTAACTCCAACCCAGCCCCTGTGCTTATTTTTACACCCATAGTGTCTTTCCGCCACTCTTCCTCTTCACTTTCTCTTTATTTTCACCCTGTATCTCTCTTTCTCTACGTTAATTAGCTGTTCTCTTTTGTAGTTTCCTTTGCTGGCGCTGCAGGCTCACTGTACCTCAGATGTCCAACTGTTGAGGAAGGAGGCCTGTGTCTCGACCTCGCAGCCGGCTCCCCTTCTTCTCTCCTCTCTCTTTTGCGCCGGGCAAGAAGATGGGTCAAAGGTGACGACTTTCATTGTATTTGTGATTATTACCTCTAAAGTGCTATTGCATAGAGCATCATTAAAAGTCAATGCATCTCCCTCTCCCTGCCCAACCCCACCATCGCACGCCTAAAACACACACACTCATTTCGCACGCACTCTGCACATCGCCAGCCATTTAACAGCTAAAATACGACCCGTGCGCAGATAAATGTCACAGGGCCATCTATCTGCGAGTGTTAAAAGTCGGCTAATGGAGATGACATATTAGCGGCCCAAATGACTGCCATAAAAACTCCCACCATACCTCGCCCGGCCACTGTGACTGCAATAGGATACGGCACTGGCACTGCAACTATCTGTCTGCAGGAAGACGGAGAGGAATGGAGGGTGATGTCATATCTAGATGGAGTTCTTTTGATTCAATATATTCTGCGAGGTTCAGCGCCCTGCAGCAGTGATTGGAGGAATAACGACTCGAGCATAATTGCCGAGGGCCACAGTGTAATGCTGTATTACACACTCTCTACGCAACACTGTTGATGTAATGACCTCTCACCTTTGACCTTTCATAGAGTAGTTGGTCAGAAATTATGAGCCAGGTCAACTTTCTCGTCAATGACTGTGCGTGTCAATAACAAAGCTGCCACTACGATCAATACCCTGCTCCAATCCTACTTGAAGATCCTCCACAGGTACGCGTTCACCTCCTCCTTCATCCCTCCTATCTCTTTATTAATTACCCTTCTCTATCCATGCGTGTCTCTCCCTCTCTGAGTGAATGGAGCAGTTGTAATTGCTTCTCTCTGGAGCAGTTAGAAGCGGCACAAAGGAACCGTATAGAAACCACATTTGCATTCGAGATGAGCCGAGATGGAGAGGAGGGAGGGAGCACTGCCCTCCTGCCCTATACTGAGCAGCACCACTCTCTCTCTCTCTCTCTCTCTCTTTCTCTCCTTCCCTCCCTCCTTCTCTCATTTATTGTCTCCCTCTCTCCATCCCTCCCTCCACCTTATCTACTCCCACCACCCCCACCTCCTCCCTTTCGCAGCATGGCTCCCCTTGCATTGTCTTTCCAGAGGGTTCCAAGGTCGACGGGAGCTTGCTCATCAGAGCAGGGTATTGTACACTTAGTGCTGCTATGGACGAGCTAATTTGTGTGTGTGCCAATGTGTGCATGATCCTGGACGTGTGTGTGCGTGTGTGTGTG
>CALSCE010010855.1:7618409-7630065 GCA_943593645.1 Bovichtus variegatus | reverse complement strand
CACACACACACCAACTCCTGAGGGCTCTTCTTTTCCAGCTTGATAAGCATTTCTCGTTTGTTTCAGCTTTTTGATCAATACAGTTAAAACGCCAAACCAAGCATAATTAGGTCTGAGATGGCTCCCACTGTGACTGAATAGGCCTCACCTAGGGAGGTGCTCACCATTATCATCATCACTCTATGTGTGTGTGTGTGCCTATGTTCATACCACACACAGCGTGATCTAATAGAATTGACAAAGTGCACATCGGGACGTAGATTAAAGGGGAACTCTGAGCTATAGGTTGATTTTAGCAGGTGATGGAATTGCCCATTCACCGTGCTTTCACTCACCTCCATCTTCATTCCTGTAATCATTTAGACAACCTTTACAATGCATCTCTGCCAGCAGGTTCATTTCAATATGTTATAGGCCACTTCAATCATTTTTTATTGGTTTATTTACTCAGAACGATACATAGATGGAGACTAGAGAGATCATAAATTGTCCACAATTACCATTATACACAGTGAAGTGACTCTCCTTTGTGCCATAATCCAGGGTGACAACCTTGGTAAAAATCCATCTTAGACATTAAAGAAGGACGACTTCAGGTACTTGGTGCACATTTACTCTCACATCCATTGCATTTACCCCTGTATATCATTTTTGTGAACAAATCAATAATTTGATGCACCCAAAATGTGAAAGTCCCTGTCTGCAGGAGCGTTATCCTTTTATCACCTGTAACTTCGAGTTTCTGCATCATTTTGCAAGGGCTGGTTTTCATAATTTTTGAAATGATAAATGTTTTCATCTTTGTACAAAACTAAGATCCTCATTCCTGTAGTAGTTACATCAGTCATAACAAGGGCTGCAAGTAACACTTGAATCAATTGTGCCAATTTGTAGATGACATTCCTACCATCCTTTATCTCTTCAGTTTGGGTTGCTACAAACAGGAAGAGAAATGTGAGATGTAAGATGGCAGAGACAGGTCTTATGTCTATGTAACAGATAGACTGGAGTTTTAGTTGAACTGTCCTTTTAAAGACAAGGCCCAGCGAGAGGACATCTCAATTCTGATCACAGCCAACAAAGAGCTTAGTATGATGCGTGGCAGAGTGTGTGTGTGTTTGGAGGGTTGAACAGGTGTATATGAGAGAGAGAGAGAGAGAGAGAAAGAGAGAGAGACAGAGAGAGAGAGAGAGAGACCCATACTGCTCTGTTTGGGGGGATCATTTCAAAGTAGAGCGTATGTTGTGCATGTGTATGCATCTACAAGCTGTGTGTGTGTGTGTGTGTGTGTGTGTGTGTGTGTGTGTGCCGGGAGGATGCGTGGCGGGAGGAGGATTTAGACCCATCATAAAGGAATTCTCCCCCCCAGCCCGTAGCTCATCCCGACACTTTTATGCCTTTTTATTTTCAGGCCCATTGCAGCCAAGCCCAGAGATGTGATTTATACTGCCTGGCAGCATGGGCACTGCAGCAAGAAAGACAGATGGAAGGAGGGGAGGAGAGGAGGAGGGGGGGGGGGGGGTTGCGGGGGGGTGCCGAGGGAAAGAGGGGGGGGGGGGGGGGCGGGGGGGGGGGGGGGGGGGGGGTGGTGGGTAATAAAAAAAAAGGAGAGATGAGGAGGATTGGGTCCGAAGAAAAAGAGGAGAGACTGAAGTTAAGGGTTGAGAGAGACAGAAGGAGAGAAAGGAGCTCTCCCCTCATCTCCCTCTCCTCCTCGCTTCCTCTCTGCCACATCTTCACCTCTACATCTCTCTCTCTCTAATGAGTTATTGGCCCTGTCTGACTCAGGAAGAGAAGCCCCATCTCTCCACCAAACTGGCGCCCTGACAGCCTAAATCACCCCCTACTTCCCCAACCCTCCATATCCCCCATCCCCCCCCCTCTGCCTCACGCCTGCCTGAGGTGTGTGGAATCTTCATGCCGCTCCCTTTGATTGGGATGGGAGGTATTGGGAGGGGGGAGAGCGTTTGACGGGCTCAGGTCTGAGGCTATGAGGAAGACGAGAAGGCCGCCGCCCACAAAGAGACAGCTCACTTACAGGGAACATGGAGAGGGGGGGAGGCGGGTGCAGGAGATGAGTAGACAGAGGTGGTGGACAGAGGTGGCAAGGTTGTGAAATGGGAGGCTGGTAAAAGCCACTAAGGAAAGAAAGGGATCTTCACGTTGCATTTAGGTGCATGCTTTGGATATATGTGTGTGTGTGTGTGTGTGTGTGTGTGTGGTGTGTGCGTGTGTGTGTGTCTGACACCTGCCTGCCATTGTGGCAGTTGTGCTGTCTCTGCGCTGTAACATCTCTCTCTGTCACCCAGCCGCCTGAGAGGAGATGACCTGCCATGCCGACTGTCATTCATCCATCACAAAAGAAAGAACACACACGCACACGCACACACACACACACACTCACACGCACGCACACATGCTTTCCCTGCATGGGATACCACGCCAAACATTTTCTCTGCTTTCATCTAAATTTCCAATTAGATAAAACACTTTCTTTTTTTTACTCTGTCGTTATCTTTTTTTCTCTCCTACTCTCTTTCTGTCTCTATTCCCGACCATAACTGTCAAAAAGTATTTTACAGAAGGAATTGTTTCCCAAATTCAGCTCTAAATGAGAGCAGGGACTGCTGAAACGCATTCGGTTTATTACCCCATTAATCTGAGATTATTTTGCCCAGAGACCTCACGTTTGATACAGAGCACTCATATCAGATCATCCCGTGTAGGCTCAAAAGAGAAAATGCACTGCTCTCAAAAGCAGAGGGGCACATTGGCATAATCTACTCCACAACTAGGGTCAGTTGTAACATCAGTTGGGGTTAATTGTAACGATCATAAAAAAGTGCTCATTTTCTAATTAAATTGTAATTACTTTTGTCATTAATTTTTAATGGGGTCATTTATAATGTCTCAACAACAGAAAATTGCATGCTGCATGCCTCTGCGTGTTTTGAGAAGGCAAATATGTGTATATGTACGTGAGCTAAAATCGAAACAGCATGACACCAAATTAGAATCTCTGTCTCGAGTAAACTTGTGTTGCTCTCACAATGCAGCGGCTGGGCACATGTCACTTTGCTTAATGTAAATGGAAATTAGAGACAAGCGCGGCAGCAGGAATTTGTTTGTCGAAAAACAATGTTTGTTTGGATTAGCGCGTGGAATTATGGTCTTGTGTGTCTGCATGGCAAGAACAACTGAACTGACAGAAACTGACAACATTATTTCTTGCATGAAGATAAAGCCAGTGTGGGTTCATCGTAATGTCTTTGCTTGGAAAATACTCAGGTTGCTTATTTGTGATTTTGAAAAATTGCTGTTTTTTTTGCTGTTTTCTTTTCTTCTTCTAAAAATAGAGTTTTGGAATGAAATTAATTTAAAAAAGGATAATACTGGGCCCTGTAGTTTTCAGCAAATAGTATCCAAACAGGAGTAAATTGTACATTTCTTGGGGACTATTTTCAGCTTCGCATTGATACATTAGTACACATTATGCAGGATTGAATTAAATTAAACTCCAGTGTCCATGTAAAGGAACATATCACCACCTACAGCAACAGTGTGTCTCATTGATGTGTTTTAATCGTTTTTGGACAACAATGGATGTTTATGGCACAGAGGAATAACAGCGTATTGCTTGACAGTACAACACATGCAGAACATCACCAGCCTTATCGAATTCATGGTTGGCTCTAAATTATAAATCACAGGCAGCCAAATAAATATATCAATTAACAAAATGTCATGTTTGAGTGTTACCGACAGCAATTTTAGTATTAGTAAACTATACTAAAATAGTCATGAAACACCACTCCGTATTTCTGGATCTCTCTTCATCTTTTTAGGGTGTAAATTCTAACCCTGTATGTGGTATCTGTCCTGAATCCTTCCCTTTTACCCAAATACCCCATGCGGCCCTTACAGCAAAAAAATCTTTCCCAGTAGCTCCCCCCACCCTTCTGGCCTCGGTGGGAGGAGCACGTGTGATCTCAGAAAGGTCAAATAGGTCTCCTAACAATAGAGCGTTTTAGGTAAAGGCTACTTGGCTGATGACGAGGCAGTATTTTTGCTGCCGCTGAAGACGAAGACGATTATGGGGATGAAGGTGCTGATTCTTTTCATCACGTCACCAGCAGCTGAGTGCCACATACCTGCTGAGTAAATGCGTTTCAATCACTTCTCGTTGCAACTCCTTTGTGTTTTTACTTACCAGGAACCAGCCCGTGCATCGGGTTTTATTTAACCATAACAGTCAGTTGGCTCTGGAGTTGTTTTAGCTTGGCACAATTTATGACCGTTCTAATTGCTTGCCCATCTCGTCTCATGGCGCGTATCTTTGAACGAACAAACACGTGCTGCGCTGTTTCTCCAACTGCTCGTCGTCGTAGGCCTAACAGCTCTTACTGGCACGATGAATTTGATAAATCTCCTTATCGCCCCGGGAGACAATTAAAGCGCATGTGACAGGGGTCCCTATCTCCGCTCTCCTCCTGTAGCGCTTCATTTAGAAGCCATTTGTCTCCGCTATGGATTTCCTATTTTTAATGGCGTGCGTATGCAGGGGTCGGGGCCGTGCTGAATAATAGATGCCTTTCGCTCCCTCTCTTTCCCTTTCATTCCCTCTCTCGCTCATTTCCTCATCGCAGGGCCCCATGGGAGGGTGTCGGTGTCACTCTGGAAACCAAGGTGCAGTAGTCCTGGTGCTCTCCAGATCCTGGCAGGAGGCTATTCAATCTAGCGGACAAGGCTTTTGGTGAAAGCCAGCGGCAGACAGTGAGCTGATATCAACGGGCACACGTTAACCCTCAGCCTCCCCCCCCCACCTCCTTCCCCACATCCCCAGTAAAGGACGTTTATCACAGAAAGCGGGGCCGCTGCGCAGTGAGGTGATATATCGCCCCTGCCGAGCGCGAATGAATAGACTAGTAATTATCCCGTTAAAAGGGTGGCCAGACAAAGAGAGAGCCTCGCTATAATTTAAATTGTTTTGTTTCCCCCACAGTCGAAGCCTGGCCCGCTGACTGACATCACAGAATGGGAAAAGTGAGCCTATTTATAGCCCGAGACGTTCAGCTAATTGTAGAATTTAATAAGGTTTCTGGAAGAGTGGGTTCTGTAAAAGCCATAGGCCTGCACCTCCTCTCAAGTCTGCTCTTATATCTCCTTCACATCTTTCTTTGCCTCTGCAGTTCTGCTGGCTCCCATATTTCTATCTGTATCTTTCACTCCAACATATCCTCCCATCTTGCCATCTTCTACCCTACCATCTTTTCCTTTTGTGTATCCTGACCTATCCCCCTACACCTCACCTCCCAGCAACCCCCTCAATTTTTCTCTCCTCCCTCATCCTGTTATCTTCTATCACATAAAATCTACCTTAGACTAATACTCCTCTCAGTTTGCTTGCGTGGCTCTGATTGTGTGATTCTCGGCATGTCACAGTAGCTTAAGGTGCGCATGGATGTGTGTGTGTGTGTGTCTATGATTACAAGTGAAGATGCGTCCAAGTGTGTGTGCATGTGTGTGTGTGTGTGCATGAGGTCTCGTCTGGTGTGTGTGAGACGGGGGTAATTGAGCTCAGAGGGTTTTCTGTCTTTGGTGGCAGAGGGGAAATTGGAATCTTCAGAATCCATTAGAGAGACCCTCTCACCGTGTGTGTGTGTGTGTGTGTGTGTGTGTGTATGTTTTGTGTGTTTGTTGTGTATCTGTATGTGTGTGTTTTGGGTTGTGTATGTGTACGTCATGTATGCATATTTGTGTGGTGACAAAGACAGAGGGGGGAAAAAAAGCACAAAGGGTAACAACGAGCACGCATCGAATGGAGAGTTTAAATATCAAATATGAAGCCAGAAATGAACTGAATGCTTGCTTTGTACTGTATGTGCGTCTGCGTGTGTGTGTGTGTGTGTGTGTGTGTGTGTGTGTGTCCCTGGTGTGTATATGCCGGCTCTCTGACACTAACTGACTGAGTACCTTCATAGACTGCAGGGGAAATGGGGAGAAAGAGGAAGAGGGAAGGTGAGCGGGGAGAGATGGGGAACAGCAGGTAGCCAACAGCAGATGGTCTCATGCTTCCTCCCTGCAGAGCTATCACTCTCCTCTCTCCCTGCACTCCTGCCTCATGTTCTTTCCCGCATCAAACGTTGGATAATGTATCACCTCACCTCAGCGTCCTTGGTCATGTATAGTATTTACCTTATTTGCTGTCTTACACTTAACTCATACCATCTGTTGGCAGGGTTTTGTAGGGTCAACTTGATTCCTGTCACTTATGCGGTGTGGTTATTCTGAAAGGATAATACAGGTGACAGTCCATATTTTTCTCAATGTCAACAATTAACATAAAAATGCCAAAAACCAGCAATACGTTTATCCTAGTAATGCCTGTGTAGACAAAGCCGGATATATGTTATTCCTCTGTGCTGTAGACCTATACATCTTCACTCAACATGTTTTTGGTGATTTGTTTAAAAGTAATACACTCCCATAATACACTCCCAACGTTGGACGACTTGTAGCTGTTGCTCCAACGCGGTTTGAACGCACTTTGGACAAAAACGTTTGCCAAATGAGTGTAACTATAAAGCGCTGGGCCATGCCTTCTCTCGCAATGTTAACCAAAGTGAAACATAATTTGTGTATCCGCCGAGGGATTCTGATCCGCTCCAAACTTGAATGGGTTCTTCATTGACCCATGCTACACCCTTCCACTAAGTTTCATGAACATCGGGCGGGTCGTTCTTCTGTAAAGAGCACAGCAGTGGCACTTCCCTCTGATATGTTTCCATGATGAGTATATGGCTTAGATTCTGGTAGATGCGATAGTTACTACTATTTAGAATGACGTGGTTGCCCTGAACAGGCATGGATTTGTCTTTGTCTGTGTACGGCTCTTAAAGAGGGAAATAAAGAAAAATGAAGCATAACAAAAGAAAGGGGGAATTAACTGTTTAACGTGTTTACAAACGGAGATAATCTAACGCTGTCAATAATCAAAAATGTGTTATTTAATTAATCCATGGCTGAAAAGAGTTCCTATTAATTACTCCTGTTTGAGTAGAGTTTGCTCACAACTACAGTGACCGGCTGTTTTAGGAAGTTATTTATCCTTATTGTAAAATGAAACTACATGCTTGAGACCCAAGTTTAAAGATTTATATCTTCAGCAAAAGTGAATGGCTCAGGTTGGCTGGTTTTGTAGATAGGTGACAAATTTAAGGAAATAAAAAGGTGAAAGAAAATGCAGTTGCCTCCATAGCATGAATGGTTTAGTAAGTATGACATTTAACATGTTATACTGCAGTATGCAGTGTGGCTTTCCTGCTCACGAAATTTAACCCAATGAACATCAAAGAGAGATTTTGGAGTGGTGTGTGTGTCAGCGCTCTCCAACACCAAATGAGGAATATCTTTTGGAAACATTACGTTCCTACCAGTTGAGTAGCACAGACTTGCAGAATCCATGCCAACAAGCTGGTTTGGTGGATCTCGGTGGCTGAATTTACTAGAGCACCACATATGTTGGCTTTTGCTTCCATCTTAATTTACATTAGGCTGGCAATCCTGGAGAGGAATTTCTCAAGAGATACGCACATCTTCCTCGATTCTTTGTGTAACTTAGGTATACAAACCTTTAAATGTAAATTAAACCTATTATATCAGTCAGATGTGGATTTTCTCATTCTTCATTTCCTCATTAACATTATATTACATAATCCAGAGAAATCCCTGTCCACTATTTCTCCAGTAGGATTTACATTGGTAATAAAAAGTGAAAAAGTGTAAAATGTTGCATTCTTGTCAATTAAAGTGATAAGTGGGGGTTTTGTTCAAGACCAAAGTGTGTGCTGTTGAGTGGAACAAGCTCAGATCAATAAAGTCACACTGTTAGCTGCTCACAGCTTCTTTAACATCCAATGTGTGTGGTTTTGTGTGTGTGTGCATGAGTTTGTTTTCAGACGTGCCACCATGTGTATAAAGTCCTGTTTATGTCGCTAACTGCTCTTAAATTGATATGAAACTGCAGTGCAGTGGGGGACTAATGCATATGTATGTGATTCAGTGTGTGTGTGTGTGTGTGTGTGTGTGTACCTGTGTGTGCATGTGTGTGTGTGTGTGTAATGATTAGCCTTCTCTTAATGGGAAAATAACGTCAGAGCCACTGGGACGTTTAATCCATCTGAGCTGATTCTGTTTCCATCACATTTATTGATCAACTCCAGTGACAAATCAACAGAGGGGCTACTGGTGTGTGCGTGTGTGCGTGTGTGTGTGTGTGTGTGTGTGTGTGAGGGGACCACCTTACGCAGCATTTTACTATGTCACAAACTGAACACCTAATACAATAAGATGCCTTCCATTTTCTTCCTTCCCTTTCAGTCTTTCTGTCCTTTATTCCTTTGTTTTATTTCTTCATCTTTCTGCCTTCGCTTGTTTTGTCTCTATTTTCCTGCTCACACTCATCTTCCCCCCATCCCTCCCTCCCCCCCTCCCTCTCTCTAGTCGTTAAGTGGTATTGGCTTTAAAGGGGCAGCAAATCAGTTGCTGATTAATACTGAATTTTTGGGGCCATTTGTCTGCACTGTTGCCCCTGTCCGTGACACACGCCCCCCCCTTTTTTTTTCTCCCTCCCTCTCTCTCCCTCTCTCTCCCTCTCTCTCTCTCTCTTTACCGCTCCTCTCGTTCTCCTTCCCTCGGCGGTGATGAATGACCGGCCGATTGCCGAGGGATTAGAGTCGTCACGGTTACCTGTGCCTTGACAAAGTGGTCCTGATTGGTGACCAAGGCACTTCAGGGGGGGTCACATCTAAGAATGGACTAATGTGTGTGTTTATGTGTTTGTGTGGTCATTTTCAGCTGAAGTTGTGTGTGGTCTGCACGCGTACAGGTAGGGTTAGTGTAGGCCTACGCACTGCATCATGTTTGTTGCTGTGATTACGGGCAGCGCACTGCTGTGTATGTGCGTGTGTTTGAAAGGGGCAGGGGTGAGCTCCAACCCTCCCAGACGCTGATTCTACGTGACAGAGATTGGCGAGGTCCCGGCAGCGATGTGACCACACTGACACCCGAGAACTGGGTAAACGGGTGCTTGTGGACACTGATGAATCGGCACTCGGAGGAATCGAACACAAGCCTAATCAGCGCATGGATCCCCCTGCAGCAACATTTTTCAGTTTTGTCCTGCCTTATCAAGTGCAGGCCGTCAGCTATGTCAAATCCCATTGGTCTGAGCCCTCTGTCACTTACACCCGTTGGTGATTACGTGAATTACAGATTATCAAGCAGGGGCTGTGATTTCTGCGGTAGGATCGTGTGTTCAAAGCAGGGCAGGAATTTCACAGGTGCCATGAGGGCCATGTCCTCCGTGCCCCTTCATTTTGGCCTTACGCCCCTAAAACAATTATATGCCCTGCAGCCAAAGTGGCCTTGATGCCCCACCCCCACGGCCCCAGCTGATTATGTTGTTTTTCTAATTTTTAAACAAAATACTATATACTATGACTTTTTTTTTATGACATACTATGTCATGAATGTTTTTAGGGCATACTATACTATGACTTTTGGTCTGGGTCTTGGTTTGGGACATTTTTGAGACATACTTAACTCTGACTTTTTTTTCAATTTTTAATAACTACTATACTATACTATGACATTTTTAAGACATATTATAAAAGTACTTTTTTGGCACTTTTTATGATATACTATGACATTTTTTGTCACATATTATATTTTGACTTTTTTACAGACTTTTTTAGCTCCTATTTCAGAGTCGGTCGGTCCCAACACAAGTGGAACCAGAACCAAACACACAGCCCATTCTCACAACAAGGCGGTCCACTCAAATATGACTCCCTCCTCACTGATCTCTGCTACACCAATGCTGCCGTTGTTTTGCCTATTGCCAAAATACTGTAAGCCTATGTAGAAATCTACTTTGGATTGCAGAGAGTGATGCGAGAGTAAGAACAGTTCTGGGATAACTAAGTGATTTAATTGCAGACAATTGTTTTAATTATGTTCTTAACAACTATAGAAGGATTGTACTATCAGAAAACACATGATCACTTCACCACTTATTCTAAAACTTGCTTTGACCTGAACTACAACAAGTTGATACCCCGCTAACTCGAAGTTGAAACTCGCCTTGAAAATGACACTGTCTTCTAGTGAACAGGATTTCCTGATGAGTCGTGCAGAAGGAAGGAGAGAAGACTTCAGATATACAAAAGAAGAGGGCCTTTCTCTGGTGGGTTTCTCTGAGAAGCTGTCAGAGAGGGGGATCCGAAGAGGAGGAGGAGGAGGAGGAGGAGAAGATCCCTCCTGTCCCTTCAGGCTACAGAGAGATGAAGGATGGAGAGACGAAGGGATGCGTAGTTTGGTTCGAAGAAGATTATGTCAGGGCAGTAGAGGCTGAGAAAGAGCCTTGACTAATTATAGTCATTCATTACAGACACAATTAAAACCTGGCTAATTTACTGCAGCCCGACGCTCGCACACCCAGCTGATTTATACCAGAGCTCAATGACACCCGGAGGACATACTCTCACACACACACACACACAGGCACACACACACACACAGGCACGCATACACACACAGCTTCTTATGAACTTGCATGAACGTGGAAGGGAAGATATAATGGATAAGCTTCATTTTTCTCGGTGTCTGTACAATACTCCGTAGGTCTGTGCCGTGTTCAAATTGTCCAACAGCACAAAGAGTCGTGTAACCTCCAGCACCACCTGTGAGGGTTCTCAATAAGGCGTTTTCATGAGAGACATTTTGACTGGTCGTCGGGCCTTGTCGAACCGGCCTTCAAAACGGCGAAATGTCACGGAGGAAATTTCAATGCTATCGTCGCATCAGCGGATTCGCTTGTGAGCCAAAGTGAATATTCAAACGACAAATCCGCACCATTCACCAATAGCAAGCCGTCTTCACAATGCCGATCGTAGATTATTAGCTCTGTTGCACCATCCACTTTTATCTAAACCTCCTCTGTCGGAGAATAAACTGTTCCACAAGCGAGGCATGCTTCACAGACAGTAATGAGACGAGAAGTCACACCTCCCAGGAAGGATGTTTTCAATTTATCCATAGTGTACAATTAAACTGTGAGGCGGAGGTTATTGACGGCTGAATGGTGCGTCGCTCAAAATGTTGCTGCCGCAAGGAATTGTGGGACGGCATTATCTCGTATCCTTTGGTAAAGGATGGTCTAGTGTTCCATATGTTAAAGGAGATAAGAAGCAAAGCATTGAAGCACCTTTCCTTAGCATTTAGAGAATTTGAACAGCTCTTAACATGTCTGCCACTTAATACTGAGGTCATTACACTTAGTTAGGAACCCTCCTAAAATACTATTCGAACGACTTCTTTCATCCTGTTTCTCTCTTCATTCTTTACATTTCTTTGATGCTGCCTGATTTTCTCCAACTCCTCCTGTTGTTACACCATCATCACTCTTATGTCCCCCCCCCCACCCCACACCACCACACACACATTGACAACAAAACATATTCCCCTCCACTGTGTGTTTGGACAGTGAAGTGTGTAGGACTTTATCTGTTGGCCAAAACAGTGTGACCTGTGTGTAATGGCTTTGTGTCAACCACCCCTCACACACCCCTACAGGACAAATCAAAACACAATATAT
>CALSCE010010855.1:7585644-7613265 GCA_943593645.1 Bovichtus variegatus | reverse complement strand
TCTATCTATCTATCTATCTATCTATCTATCTATCTATCTATCTATCTTTTTGTATGATGTATACATTGTATAAAGTATATTGGCTCTACTGAAGTAATCCTATTGTTTGGATACTACATTAAATAATAAACACATTTTAAATCTCACCCATGGCTCACTTTCAAATGTTTCAGCCGTAGCTCTATTAAAAAGCAATTTACAGTAAGACGGCAGGTATGTGTTTTTAGTGCTTTTGCCCAATGACAGTCCACCAGGGCACCTGCCTGTTTCTGGGATCAAACCTCACTCCTACAGGATACAGGACAGTCTAAATGCTGCCATTTATAGATACATAATTCATCTCTAATCCCTTTTAGAGTAATCTTTTCCAAATACCAAGATGAATATAATGATTTTTTTTGTTGTTGAAATAATTCATAATAAATACAAAATGCTATACACTCAACAAGTATTGCTTAGGTACAACACATACTTGTAGGGATATACGAGTAACATTATGCTGTAAGCACATTATGGTGATAGCCTACTGAGATAAAAAAAAATAATATCATTGAGTTTTAAACTTTATGCGTCCACTTTTTAGTCCTTGGTATAGTATTTTTAAGAAGTAATACTGGCTCTTATAACTCACATGTTACGGTGTCATTGCGTTTTTTCCGTCGGTAGATGGCAGACTTGAATGAATAATTCTTGCAGGAACAGAGGAGCGCGCCTGGAGCTCCAGGGAGCGCGCAGCCGCCGACTGCCTGCTCTGCCTGCCTTCCTGCTTAGATATTCCGCCTCTGTGCGTCGTCTCGCCGCCGTGCCGTGCCCGGGTGAAGAGTTCACTGTGCGGGCTCGTCGGCGGATGATGCGGAGCCCATGTCAGCGTCTAATCTCATTTTGCTGCGCGGTGAGAGCGACATGTTATATTACTGGAATCAGAGAGAGGACCTAAAGAAAGCAGGCCAATAAACAAAAGTAACGGGCAGCTTCTCATTTATAACTATTAGGAACACTTAACCTTATGGTCAGGTTATGGTTAGAGATAAATCCACGAGCTATTTACTGCAACGTTTTATTGAGAGGCTACATACTGAATCATCGATATTAGATTTAAAAAATAACAGATATTTTATTGAGCCTATTTGCATCTTTTAGTGTCCACTGCAACTTATGATGAAATAGACTCAGCTCTCATGGTTACACACACACACACACACACACACAGACACACACACACACACACTCACATGCACACTCCCACACACACACACACACTCAGATGCAGAGTTATTCCTGCTAGTAATGTACTGTTGATCAGACTGTCCTTAAAACTCAAATGCAATACTAGGTGCACCTGTTCCCAATTGCTGAGTCTCCATCTCTTTCTCACTCACACACACACACACACACACACACACACACACACACACGCGCGCACACACACACACACACAGAGCCACAAATTGTACCACGGTGTCAGAGCCAAACAGGGTTTGCTGTGTCCTTCAGTGTAAAGATGCACTTGAATGATAATGGCCAGTAGGGAGCACTCTGTGTAATCATAATGACCTATCTCCTTTGAGTTATATCAGGATTTGTCCATATGAATCATGTTTTTGCATCATATACATACATTGAGGATGACAAAGTCTACTTTTTGTGTTGCATCAGAGGTGTTTTTGTGGTATGTGTTGTTGTGCAGTCGAAATAGGCGACACTCCTTCAGATAAGAGAGTAGCAATGGTCATTGTGTGTGTGTCTGTTGCTATGCATAGAACAAGCTATATTTTGGTTGTAATGTCCTGTAGTCAGATAGATATCTTTGCTTTGGATGCAATATGTTTTGGCAGAGAACGACAAACCATTACACAACGAATTGAGGCATTAGTGCAAAACGTGACATTTTCAAAAATGAGCATCATAAGTCACTCTTATCAGTGGACTCTCCCACACAGTCGAAAGAAAAATATTTTCACTATTTCAAAAATATGTAGGGTAGAATCAAAAAGTCTACAGTCTCAAAATGTTGGACACTTTCAGCAATAGCTTTAGCTTTCTGAAAATGAATCTCAACTAAAATGTAAATATGTTTCTTTGAATAAGGCGGGAAAAGGAATTGGAGGAAACATTCACTGCTTGTTTCCCTATAAATCCTTGATGAATCCTTATACTTTTAAACCTGATGCCTGGCGTCTACATGTAAAACCTCCACTAAAACACATGTGACAACTTGGGATATTACATTTAAAATGCTCACAATTTCTCCTTATTACAGCACAATATGTTGTATTAACAGTGAGAGAGAGAAGTTGCAGTGGTGAGAAGAGGCTCTTCAAATTCAGTGTGTGCTTCTGCTGTTCAACATTTCCACCAGTAGTTAGCAGCAGAGGACTAAAACTGTGGATCATGGGTTCATCCTCACTCACACCTCCTCTGCTGCTAACATCACCTGCATCTTCATCTCTTTTTGGCACCTTTTAGATGCTACTCAGTTGCATATATTGCTTGTGCAAGTGACACATACGAAGAAGATGTGGAATGTAGTGGTAGCAGATAAAGAACGCTGAGAAGCATTGGTTATCCAGTAAGTCATATGTTTTCCAAATTGCTTAAATATGGACTTCTATTCCTCTTCTTCTGCTCTGATTAGGCTTATACTCACACACACACACACACAAAGGAAGAGAATAATGGAGAACTAGACAGACACACACCACAGGCTGTGCTGCATGTGTCACCAGTCCGACCCAGACTGCACTTCCTGCTCACCAGACAACCATCGCCCAGTAGTGACACACACACACACACACACACAAACACACACACACACACACACACTAGCAAGTGAGCCGACACCAGATGGAAGTGCTGACATAGACAGAGCTGATAACGGGGTTACCCTCATCATTCCCACTTACACCCTGATGACTAAGGGCCTCACACACACACACACACACACACACACAAACACACACACGCACACGCACAGACACGCACGAGTCGCCGTGTTATCTGTGGTCATCGGCCCCTGCTCACGTCACACTCCTGTCCTCTCTTATCAGCACCTCTGTGCCCTGAGCTGTATTACTCGTCCTCTTGAGAGAGACACAGAGACAGTGAGACAGAGCGAGTGTGTGTGTGTGTGTGTGTGTGTGTGAGTGTGCATACAGTGTGTGTGTTGGTTGAGAAAGGGGTAGACGTGTGGATGCCCGGCGAAGTGATGGAGAGAGGAAGTGTGGATAGATAGTGCGGGTGCAGAGGCCAGCAGACAGACACCCAGCCTGGCAAGAAAGACGTTGTGAGGGAGGACGCCAAGTGAAACAGGAGAGGATGTGTGGTCTGATTACTGAGGCGACGGTGTTGCCGGCCAGATGTGCTACACCTCTGTATGTCTCCCTCCGTTCTCCTGCTCTAATTCTGTCTCTCCGCAGCACTCGGTGCTTTCTCACTAACTTTGACTCCTGGCCTTTTGCTCGGCTCTGTATCCTTCCTGCTGCGGGGCCCCTTCTGCCTTCATACTTTCCCACAGCTGCTCTCACTCATCTGTTGTGTCCTCACCCCCTTTTTTTGTGGAACTATCTCAGACGCTGCAGTTAAAAGAAAAGACATGGAAAGCAAGACATTAGGGAATAGATCATCTGTACTGTTTTTATTTTAGGCTGTGAAAAAGGAAGTTACAAGCTGCGTGGGCACGTTCTGTCTAAATCTCTGTTTTTCTATATTCCACTTCTTGCAAATCAGAGATTCCCTCCTCTCTCACCCCCCCCCCCCCCCACCTCCCACCTCTCTCTGACCATTTAGCTCTAACAAGTGCTCTCATAGTTAATGAAATTTCCCTGTCTCTGCTAAAATTTCTGCGATTAATCTTACTGTCCCTTCTCCCACTTCTCATCCTCTCTCCTCTTAATAACATCCTCTTCCCTACTCTCCTCAGAGAAACAAGAATTCCTGCCTTCCTCTCTCATCTCTTGTCTACCCCCCCCCTCACCCCCACCATTTTAATTTGCTTGTGTGTAATCATATGCACAGGAGAAGAGGATGAGGAGGAAGAGGGTTCGGCCAACATTTGCCTAAGGCTCCGCAGCCTGGATCGATAAGTGGTCTTAAGTTTATCTGATTTTTATCAGCGGAGCCGACAGGGGGGCAGGTCGATGGGCTGTGCCCGCGTCAAGTTGACCTTTTCAGGGACGACGGCGAGAGAGCTCCCCCTGGGACCCCCATGGTCCCCTGGCACCGTCTGACTGGCACAAGTCTGTTGCGCTCAACGACAAAGTCTGCAGAGACGTCTATATCAATGCCCGGTGCGGCTGACAGGGCCTGGCTGTTGTATTTATAAACTGTCCTTTGGCCGTGACACTTTGCCAATGATCAGGCCCTAATTTATGCAGGCAAATCTCCTCGGTGCAAAAATGAAAGCTAATAGAGTCATTAGCCGCTAATTCGAGCCGGGATACCTTGTATAAATTGGCTTACTTTGTAAAGTCCTCCCCCGATAATACCCTCCCTCCTCACCCCACCACGCTCCCCCTGTCTCTCTCTTTCATCTCTCACCCAGACCACAGCATAACATCATCTGAGCACACACATTATTTTAGTGCCTAAATGGTTGATGGTGTGTGTTTGTTTAATGGTGTGTGAGGCAAGATATCTAATGTGTGTGTGCTTGTGAATGCGTGTGGTGCAGAGCAGAGGTTGTTTCCACCTCCATATCAAATATACATACTTAATGTACCAGAGATGTAACACTAAAGAAGTGAGCCTGTGCATGCATGTGTGTATGAGCATGTGTCCGCACCCCAAAGCTGTTAGTGCTGATGTGTTATTGTGCCGCCTGATGGCTGATTATGACATTAAATGTTTATGAGCATTGATCAGCGATAGCCCCAAAGTGAGAGCCATTTCATATCCTCACTGGCCACTGCTTAACGGCATACTGATGAATGCACAATAATCTCCAATACGACTGAGGCTTGCATAGAAACACATGCACACACAAGCACATATACAAACACACACACACACACACACACACACACACACACACACACACACAGGCTCATAGACACATTCAAAGACTCATAAATCTATGTTCTTACAGTTATACAAAAACATTAGAGGATGGAATGTAACTATTAGATCTTAAGTGACACTAACAACTTATTGGTTGGCATTTTCTTTGCTCATTCTGTTGGCATCTCAACATCCTGTGTTCAGCATTTTAAAAGATTTGGAAACTGGATTGTTAGTGGATACCGCATGCACCAAGCACACATGATTGTAAAGGCAGTTCCCGTTTCCTAATAGATGACAGAAACCTCATTCCTTTGTGATCACACAGGAAACTTTGTTAAATGTGCCTGCACAGTGCGGCATCCATATAAATACCGTCCATATTGGACCAACAATTGGTTCCAATACAAAGTGCAGTGTCTTGTATGTAGTGAGGATGGAAAGTAGAAATGTGGAGGTCCCAACATGTTTTACATACATGCCAGACTGTCAGCAGGCATCCAAGAGGAAATAACAAAAATGGCGGACGCAGCGCCGGAAAAACACAAATATAGCGAGGTGAAACGCGAAGCGGACAAAGCTTGTTACAAAACGAGAGGGAATCTGGGGTTCGCTTTCACACGCAGGCGAGCACCATAACCCTTAACTAGCGCTCAGGGGGCGTGCACATCTGCCGTTGTTGAGCCAGGTGGGGTGGGCCAAGTTTGAACGTTGTATTTACAAACCACAAACGACAAATCCTACTCATTCTGCCTCCAACCGTACCTTAACCATAGTTTAGTTTACCATAACTACGACCTTTCCCTAACCTTAACCATACTGTCGTTGCCATGCAGAGATAGTGCAGAGAGTAATAATTTCGGCATTGAACTTAAAAAAAATGCAGAATCTACCAATATCAAATTTCCTGCTTGGCGATTGGGTTTACCTGCATCAATTTTTTGTTTATTTTTTTACAATGGTGTGTCTTCTCCTGTACATTTATTCCAAGGTTAACAGGTCGAAACTTTAGCTACACAAAACAGACAGGCATGGACTGCAGTATCTCCAGCAGCCTCTTCGAGTTACCAGGAGAGTCATTTTAACTCCAGCATACTGTATGCAGGAAGGCGAGAAAAAGATATAAGGTATAAGATTCAGATATATATTTTTTTCTTTTCTGCTTGTGTTTGTGGTCGGTGGTGGAACACTGTGGGCCGATCCCAGGTGTGGGTATGTCTAGCTGTAGGGCTGTGAAGCGAGGCATAGCTCAAAAAAGAGCATGCATACTCAGCAAAGTCCTTCCCAGGATAAAAAAAAAAAAGTTATTAAAGAAGAAATGTGTGATTCTGACTTATTTTATTAGACCTTCAAATGTTTCAGTAGAGACAAGGTGATAAAAATATGTTTAGGCGAGCATGGATTTGGATTTGCAGACCTGCAGTCATAGGTGATGTGCATCATTAGAAGAATGAGCTGCTCGTGGTATCCAATAGCAGTAAATTTAAGGTTGCTACCAAGCTGGCCCGAACAACCACTCTATAAGCGTATTTATGATGTGAGTTATTGGGAATTTGAAAAAGCTTTCCATTTGAGTCAGTTTGAAGCTTAAGCTCTGATGCCAGGTATGGCATATGCAGAAGCTCTTGGAGGAAGACCACGGCAGCCTTTTAAAAGAAGATCCAAAATTCCTGCATGTTTTCCCTGGAAAAGCTTGCAGTCCTGACAGCAGGTCCAGGAAACATCCAACACACCCCGTAACAGCAGGCAGCAGATGGAAAAGGCAACGTGGAATCTCAAAATCTAGTTCCAGACGCACTGGGAGTCACATTTGGGAACAGGATCACAGACTTAACTCTTCATTAAGATAGTTAATCATCTATATTATTAACAATATGAAAAACTAAAACAATTGTGTTTGGCTCAAATTGGAGAGCTCATGGGACGAGCTGCCCAGATGTTCATTAATCTGATTATCAAAATAACAAATCATCCCAAAACTTTGGAAACCACTTTCACTTTGTCATGTAACAGAATCTCCTTTAAAACCTCCCTGAAATGTGCTGAAAAGAGGTGAAAGATTGAGAGTCTTTTTGGCTAAGACTTGAATATATACGATACTCGAACTCGATGCCTTTGATCTGTGTACGAGCAGCACTGACTGAGAATCAAAAGCAGAACACAGCTCACCTCATTGCACCCCCTAATTTGAATATGTAATCAAACTTTTCTCTGACTTCAAGGATTGAGAAATAAATAATTAAGTCAATCCAATTACTTAATTAATTATTTCATTAATCATGTGCTCACACATTTCCTTCCCCTCCATTCGTCATGCGGCTCAATGGCTTCATTACGGATCAATGTGGAGCCGTCCACATCAAGAGTCGCACTGTCATCGTCAAGATTAATCAAGATGTTGCCTGCATGCAGAATGGGCCTCGGAGCCATTGCTATGGTAACCGGCGTGTAACACAGATGACACATTGATCGCATGTTTGCATGAACTTAACTGGTGTTAAACTCTTATTCGGGTTTTGTGTGGATGTAAGAATCAATGGGAAAATATTATATATTTTTTTGTTTAGTAATAATATTAAGAAACTAATATTAAGAAATTAAGTCATTAGTTATAAACAATGCAGCACGAGTATCATACAGGGAATATAACATGTTCATTTAATGCTTTCAGCTGATGTCAGTGCAGATGTCCAGATGAAAGAGTAGAATAAAAAATTATTTTTGAGCTCAGCTATAAGTCAAACAAAAAAAAAACTTTATTACTTTATTTTAAAAAAATTGTGAAAAATATTTGATGCCAGTTGCCTACAGTCAAAGAGCCTACGGATTAAAAAAATTAAAAGTAATAATTTAGGAAAACAACTTATCAACTAATCAGGTAGAAGAAGAAAAATGACTGGAGTGAAAGTAATTGTGTACATGTAAAGAATTCTAGCATTTCGCAACGCATTGCTGAAATAGGCTTTTTTTTTTTTTTTTTTTTGCACGACCACAATTGTTCCCTAACCACAACCGCATATTATTGTCACCATAACAACAAAGGTCCCTTAACCTTCGCGCAGAAGTCATTTTAACCCAAACCATGACTTTACCATGACCTGATCAAGTCATGTATTTCCTGTAGCGTTGTCACTGTAAATTATTTTCCAACAGTGATTTGTAAGAGATTTGGAAGGCACATAGAAACAATTTTGTTTTGTCGATAGAGGCGTCAGATCAGAAAACACAAATATGTGTCGTTCTGAAGGGGGTGGATAAACAACAAGTGTTTCCCGGTGGCATTAATGTTGGTACCGCTGTCGCAAAGACAACCGGATCGCTTTCCGTTTAAATTGTAATTCATTCCCAATGGCAACTTTAAGTAACTTTTGGAGCAAGTGTTAGCTACTTTCATTGGAAAAGAGTTGGCAGCACTGCACGGGACACACTGCGTTTTGTTTTCCACGGCTTTGTGCTATAAAGAAAGCCTTTAGTTTCCCGGGAGATCGTGACCCGGTGGCAGACAGAATTGCATAGCGAAAGCGAGGCTTATGGGGAACCAATCTAAACACCGATGGTGTCATTATTCTACTGCCATTACATTGTGCAATCAGCATTTACTTCATGATGATAAGTTAAAGCAATAAGCTTGTCTATTGCCACTTACATTTGGAGGAATAGTTTTAATTAATGCATCCTCTACTCTTCCTTTACTGGTATTAATCATTTACAAGGTAAAAATCTTCAAGCCAAGAGAGTTGAGAGGATCAGTTTCATGGTTAGAAGCTGGATTCAATTGATATATGGACATTTTATCCTCTTTATTTGATTGGTGTGTTGATTGCAGTGAACATGTTTGCCAGGTAAAGAAAGAAAAATAAGCCACATCTTTTCCTACCGTTAGCTATCACCATAGCCTCCTGTTGAGACAGGGAAAATATTTGAAGGTATAGAACTCTGAAATACAAATGAAGCATATATATATATATATATATATATATCCCCACTACAACAGTCACAGCATGTTTGTGTGGCTTTGAATTGAACCCACTGCATTGGATACAACTTTTTGTGACGGCTCCCACATTACACTACAAAATCAAATATACAATAACGATCCTTAAAGTCAGTCACATGCAACCGAACATATCATGGGCAGCAAGCTCATTAGTGATGCTACAGTTGTCATGCCTGTTAGCATTTCATATATTATTGTTATAGGTCTGACTATTTCACAATCTGTTGACAGAGTAGGCATTTAAACATGTAAAATTCGACCGGACTCATGGGAAATATGCCGGTTGACTAAAATTTGGATAGAAATCTTTAAATCAAGAAATGCACTTTGTGGTTTAGCCCTGCTTTTCGGTACATGTGAGTGCCAGCAGCAACAGACGTGTGGTCCAGACCAAAAGACAGCCTGACTGTGAACAATTCCAGCCGACTGACTGAAGCTGCTTCCGAGGTTTTCACTACCTCCGCCTGTGACCGTGCAGGCAGCTGCTGTTCGTGCATTAATGCACGTCTGCATGTTAGTGTGTTTCAAACTGAAAGTGTCTGTGTGTCCTCAGAGTGTAGACGAGAACAAACACAGGGGCTGCAAGACGAGATAATAGATGAGAGAGGAGGGGAGGGAGGCTGAGATCTTCTCTGTTTAAGTCTAAATTCCTCGTTTATTTGTTTGATTAATTTGCGCGACGGCATGCTGTAACCCCGTTCTGTCACACGCCTCCTTCACTGGGGTTTATTTTAGCAGGGCGGTAAGTGGCCCCATAATGTCACCGTAATACTGGGTCAGGCTTTTTCCGAATGGAGGGATGGGACTAAGGGGGGAAAGAGAGAACAAGGGATGAGAATGTGTGAGATGGGAGGACGAGGAGGAAAACGTCCCTCGTTCATCTTCCGAAAGCAAGTGTTAAAATAACACCTGGCCTGACTGGATTCACTGTGGGTGTGCTGGAAGGATCTGCACAGCGGGCTAACAGGAACTGTCTACGCTGGATATTTAAAGTGAGAATTTGTATCGCTAATACAAATGCGAGGGACCTGAACCTGCAAGTCTTCATCTATCAATATCATTGGAGGTCAAAGCCTCTTGGTGAGGATGCAAATGGTTAAAATGTAGCATTTGACGGGGCTGTGTGTGTGCATGCATACATGAGTGAGTGCATGTGTGTGTCTCTGAGGTAGACGGTGGAGTTTAGAGGGAAAGACGGAGAGACATCTTGCATATTCAACGCTCTGTCGCCTGGCTGTCATCGGCCAACTGAGCGGTGAGGAGATAGGGAACTAGTCAAATTACCGGCCGTGCTCGATTCTGTCTCCCGCACTGACAAGTCTGTCAGAGATGGGATTTAATCTCTTAATAACGAACAGAGCTGGGGATGTTTTTTTTTCTTAAATCTCTTCCTCCTCCTCTTACTCTTTTTCCTTTGACCGTCTTCTGATCACATCTGGTGTCGACAAATCACATGCATCTCCGAAAGAGAAATATCCATGTCTGAATATCTTATATTCCCCACTCTCTCCATCTCTCCATCTCTCCATCCCTCCTTCCCTCCATCTCTCCGTCTCTAATACAAGCTGTCGTGCTAGATCATGATTGATCAGGGCCTTAGTGGCCAACGCCAGCTCTCCCTCTCCCCGCTGCGGAAATGAATGGGGATCAGATGCGCTCCAGCTATGAAGTTGGACGCTGAGTTATTGGTGACTCGAGATCGAGAGAAGAATAGAAGGAGAGATGAAAATGAGGAGGAGGCAGATGAAAGAAGATGAAAATCTACTCTACTATGTATCCGTTCTTAGAAGTTTTGTGATTTCCAGGAGGACTTTCGAAAAACACTTGAAGTCATAATACCAAGTCCTTGTGACCTTGTGACATGAGAACAGCGCTTATCTTAAACTCCTACCTTTGCACATGATGCAGGTGACAGTCACCGCTTAGTTTGATGTCTTTTTAATAATAGTAATCAACTTAAGCACTATCGCAACAAGCAAACCAAGTATGTACGTTGTCCAAGTGATCCTACAACTATGCATAAAATGTTAATGGAATACATTAACATTTCATGCATTGATAGTTGTTATGTCTTGTTTTTTTTATTTTTTATATAATGGACCACTGCTATACAGTGGACAACAATTCTTTGCTGACATCATGAAGAGCTGGGCTCTGGCATTGCTCACTGATATGAATCTTAAGGCCTCACCTTGCATCAAATGAAGTGCTTGTGGGATCGTCTAACAGGATCTGCAACCTTGTTTTTGATAGCGCAATTGTGAGGGCTGTGTCTGTCAATAGCAAACTCTTTATACAATGTATCGCCAGGTGTGTGGAGATGGGAAAGTATGCAGGGCTAGAACCCTCAGCTTCACACAACTTCCATCACTTTTTGCATTTACATCCTAATGAAAAAACACGACTTTCTTTTAGGAGAGACTTTCTGAAAGTGTGCTGTACTTACTCCATTTGTACTATTTCATCACAGTCCACATTCCACACCTCACCCTGCCTTGTATTGATGCATTGCAAATAGGAACAGGTATGAACATGGTCGGATGACCCTTCGCAAACACTAGTTTTTTTAATAGCATGGTATTATTTTCAGAAATGGCCTCACAGCCTGGTTGTAACGTGACTTCATGTGACATTTCTCTCCTTTGATATGAACATGTGAATGAGGGGGGAAAAAAAGATAAAGTATGCCTTGCAGGTCACCCAAAATGTTGAGCCAAGTAAACGCCACAGCACTGAATGGTTATTGCTTCCTTCAAGGAAACCTGTGGGGTAATACAACTCCGTATCTACAGCCATTGCTCTATCCATCTTTACTACCTTAACTACCTTTACTACGGCAAGTACAGTAGGTCAAAGTTTTACCAGGAAGTTGTTCTATAAACTGTTATGGATGGATGATGGATGCTCTGCCAAATAAATTCTAAGCAGCAGGTTTGACTGCTTGTGTTTGTTGCTCCGTTGGACCTATTTTTAGCGCTACATTCCAAGACACTAGCGTTAACTTCAGTAAGAACAATGGTATCATCAGAAATACAAACTAAGGACAGAGCAGTGCAAGTAAAACCCAAGTTGAACTAAATCCTAGTTTTCCTCGAAAATCAATTTGTCTGACTGGTTTAGGTTAATTAATTGATGGCTAGTTATTGTCCATATCAGGAAGGGGTTTGCCACATAATAACTGATATTGATAATGAACATTTTTACACACTTCAAAACCTCAAACGGTATTTTCCCAGCCCCTCCCAGTTCTACCTGCTGGCTGTAAACTCAGCATGTGATCCGTCCCATCGTCCCATCGTCTGAGAGCTTAAACATGAAGGGTCCACACCTCTCACCCTCAGGGGTTGCAACTCCCCCCCCCCCCACCCTCCTCCATTCCCATATGGCAGTCACTATGGCGACAGTTGTAACTCTGGTGATTAATGCCCCAGGAAATGAAAGTGTTGCCAGGGACGATGTGGGAACATTGTAACTTCCTGTGTTCCGAGGGGGCTGGAATGCTTTGGTGTCCGACATCGAGCTTTTAGCTAATTAGCTAAATCAGCTCGCTGGGGCTTAATTAGAAGCAGCTCGCAGACACGCCCGTGTCCAGGGGCTCTTTAATTACCCTCAGGTTCATTAGGAGAGAAGGGCCTCGAGCTCTAATTAACTGGCTCTGTGCACTTATTGGTGTGTGTGTGTGTGTGTGTGCATTTGCTATGTGTGTATGAAAGTGTGTTTGTCACCCGTATGAAAACCAAAATTAAAAGACCCACTAAACTGTGCTGCAAATATGGTAAACAGATAACAACTTTTCATTTAGACTCAGGAGGGATGAGGATAGGAAATGTGGATGAGAGAGAGAGAGAGAGAGAGAGAGAGAGAGAGAGAGAGCGAGAGAGAGAGAGAGAGAGAGAGAGACACACACAGACAGACAGACAGACAGAGAGAGAGAGAGAGAGACAGACAGAGAGAGAGTGAGAGACAGATAGAGAGAGACAGAGAGAGAGAGAGAGAGAGAGAGAGAGAGACAGACATAAGAGAGAGAGAGAGACAGATAGAGAGAGAGAGAGACAGACAGACACAGAGAGAGAGAGAGACAGAGAGAGAGAGAGAGACAGACATAGAGAGAGAGAGAAAGAGAGAGAGAGAGAGAGACAGACAGTAGTGAACGACAGGGTAGATAACTGGATAAGAGATTGTGATAGAGATTTCTGCAGCCAGTGAGCGACAGCTTTGTAGAGGAGTAGAAAGGGGATGGAGAGGCAGAGTGAAGGAGTGTAACAGAGTGTGTGAGAGGAAGTGATGAAGATGGAAGGAGAGAGATGGTGCCACTCTTGTGTAAAGGAGGAGTGCATTATCTATCCTTTCATGGTGGTTGTCAGCCGGAGAAGCCAAATGCCTTCATGTTGTCTCACCATAGACAAACAGCAGTAATTGGAGAGACAGGCTGATGGAGTGACGACACACTCACACTACAGTGCACAGCATTATACAAACAGAGAGCTGCAAACGCATCTGTACACATCATCTGTTTCTGATTGCGAAATAATCTCTCAATACTCAAAAATTGTTTTACACATACGAGGCTTGGAAATGCTTATCTTACAATATAATATAATTGAGAATAGTCCTTTTCCACAGAGGACTTTTTGTCATTTTTTGTTAGCGATAACATTCACAATGGCTCTGTTCTATTACATTTATAAGTTTATGTATTAGTGACCCAGTAAGCCACGCCAGTGGGACAATGAATCATCATGCACAATACCAGGATGCTGAAACTGGAGCAACTAAATGGAATTTAGCCATCATTTAATTGTATTATTCAAACCTGAGTTTGTCCTACTGAGATTTGTCCAAATGTAATCTGTAAAAAAGGCCTATGGTCTTCAGTTGTTCGAAAATGTGATTTACAAGCAAGCTAAACTAACTAGGCTAAGCAGGAGGTTACTTTATCCAATCAAAAACATTGCAGCAACTTCCCTCCTCTGCTGTTCTATGATATACCTTTTCTCACAGCAGACTTGCAGATGCAGGCGTGTCATAGCAGGAAAAGCACGAGGGTAATGACATATTGTATATAACTACATTCCATTAAGGTAAGCTAGTGCCAGGGAGCTGATGTTGTACATGTCTGGCTCATCGTCATGCCTTACTGCCGCTCCTAAACTAAGGTAGGCAATTTATTTTACAAGATCTTTTTGTTAGATTTGTTGAAATTCTATTTACACGCAGGCAGCAATCAATTAATCAAATTCTCTGACAAAAAAAGAAAAATGTGGTATGTGTGGCTGTCGCAGGCCTATAATAAGCTCATCCAATCATTTCATTCGGCCCGCATGAAGTTATTGGACGGCCTACCTGCTTATAAACTTTGCCAGTGCAGTCCTTGCCCGTAATCGACGTCTTCTAAAGGGCTGGGGAGACATCATTTCCCAATACTAATATGCTAGCTTGACAGCTGTGAGTGCTAACAGTTGCCATGCTCGTTGTTGATGTTCATTATGATATTGTTAGGGGTTTTCTTACATGTGACATGAGGTAGTTGGATACGGTCAGCAATGACAACGATGCACTGCGCTTCTCTCCCCAAAGCTCTCTCGTGGACTCGTCCTCAAGCAGTAGTCAGAGTGGAAGTAGTCGAGGAAGCCTGAAGGGAGGGCTGGATTTTTTTCCGTTGGATACTTTCAAAATCTAGATTTACTGTTGTTGCTTTCGCCAAAGTTTCCTACCCCAGCTTTAATGGAATTGAGCATTAACAACATTTGTATCACCTGCTCTGCTACAACAAGTCTAAATGTCTGCTGTGAAAAAGGTCTCTTGGTAACTTGGGAAGAAAGAGGAAGATTGTTGGTAGTCTTTGGAAATTTGTGAAAATGTGAAAATGACTTTCATCCACACTAACATTTTCATGTCATTTTAGTGACGATCTCAGTCCACACTGAAAAGCCTGAATAATATTAAATCAGAAAATCTTCGTCTTTTTCCTGCTCTTTTGGTCAGCTAACATAAGAAAATGTTAATTACAGACAAAACATGTAAGGATGTAGGTAAACAATGCCCCAAAGAAGTGGGACCAACACAGTCTGGTTACCCTGCTGAGTCACATGATAACTCTTCAATACTGTTTTAATAATTGAACTAGTTTTGACTTTGTTGTTCTCGTTGACATATTGCTCTGTTTCTGTTGTCAGACAACTGAAGAAGCATGAAATAGTGTTGCAATCACAGCTCATAAACGCTGCCTGTTTGCAAACAGTGATACCTGGGCTGCTCCATTAGAAATCTAAGAAAATCACCATTTCATCTGACAAAATAAGCACAACAGCTTAATGACCACAGCAGTGTCATGGGTAATAATAGAGATGTGTTAGGCAGAAAGCTGTCTTTTTAATTTTACAGCCCCAACTGTAATAATTTTGCCAAAAGTTAATTTTCGCCAATTCACACTAAAATACGAGGCTGGGGTTTTAGGTTTTCAGATTTTATTTTTTATTTTTTTAAATCTCCATTCTCAGTTATGAAAAATGTAGGCTTGGTAACAATCAACTGTTCATTTGTAATGTTTAAACAAACATAAATCTCTTTTGTGTCGAGAGAGGAAAGACTTAATCCAAACGTGTCATGGATTAGCTCATAAATTCCTTCACTTGAAGCACATGCTGTCAGTGTCTTGAGGATACGTTGCACGACTCCAAGTAACCATCAATTCTACACTGTGGTAGGTTGCTCAACGGAAAATGCAAGACTGGATTTATTGGCCGAGGTAGCAACAGTAACCAAGGGCAGGTGTGGCTTTGGAGGATCCTCGTCCTCAACGAACAGTGGTGTTAGCCGGCGCGAGAAGCACGTTGGTCCACTGTCGATCCGATACAGTAAAAAACATTGCCACAAATTCGACATTCTTTCCTCGCTATTGTCTCCTCATAGCTCCAAAGCTCCAGCAGACGAAACATATTTATCAATTTATTAGTGAAGTGACAATTGTGTATGAAACTCTTTGTTGTTGTGAGTTTGTGTCACTAATGGAATACATTGTAAACGCTGTGATCCAAGCCGACCGGAGAAGATAGATTTCCAGTCTTTTTTTTTTTAGTGTTTAGAGAACTTCAACTTCAGCATCATATTGTTTGCCATTGCTGTGTGCGTCTATGATGTCTCCACGTCTTATTGTGCTCTTCAAAAAGTGCTGCGCCATACTGTGTCAGGCCCGGGTGAGACAAGCTCGGTATGGATTCATTGATTGACAAGATGACTGGCTTGAAGCATTGAGTTGGTTCAGTCGATTTGTCCTTGGCTGACAGAGAGGACTGCGATGACACACAGAAAGAGCACGCTATCAAAACACAGAGTCAGGGTAATAGAGTACAGCTACACAGAGACAGTGATGGGAATGCATACACGGCGTGGAAAGAGAGGTCAGAGGTTTGATGATATTGATGATGGCGGTAATGGTGATGATGGCGAAGTTAAAGCCAATGAATTGGATGTTTGTTAGTAATGAGGATGATAACGTCGCGCGTCGATACAAAAATGAAGTGTTTCTGTGTCCAGTTACATCCGTTCAGTCGTGGTGGGCCAATGGCGTCCGCGCGGTGAGGTATGCAGATTCCGGATTTGGCGAGCGGAGAGCATCGGAACAGTTGAGGTGTCGGGGAGAGGAAAAAAAGTTGAATCGTTTGGATCCACCCTTGACACTTGTGATATGTGTGATAATGATGCTGTGTAGGTTATAATGGTTATTGAGTCAGCAGGAACATTCATGATGTTGGTGATGATTATGATAATGACAATCATGGACATGAGATGATGATTGTGATGGTGAAGTTAATGCCGTTGATTTGGATTTTGCCGGGGAATGGTGATAGTTATGATGGCAGCGATGTTACAAATAAGGTGATGAAGATATTGGTGATGCTAGTTGTTATGTTGATGAGGGAAATATTGACAATCACCCTGATAATGACAAAGTTAACGTTAATGCTGGTGATGCTTGTGATGATGAATGATGATTATGATATTGAAAATAATGATAATGGTAGTGGGGGCGGGGATGATAATGGTCCTGAGGAATATTTCAAAAGTGATGGCGACGATGATGAAGACACATGCGATTGAGTTAACGGCGAGGATTTGGATGGAAATGGTCATGATCACGGCGGTGTTGATATCTAGGTGACGAAGATGTTTGAAGTTTTTAGGTGACGATGGTGATGATAAAGTCGCAAGCAAGGTGTTTTTTTTTTTGTTGTTTTCAGGGCGACGATATAGGGATAATGTAGATAATGAGGTGATGACGATAACGAGTTAAACATAAATATTGACACTAATGTTAATGATGATAAAAAAAATGATTTTGGTGATGAGGATGGTAAAGACAATAGCCATGATTCTGGTAATCACGATGATGATGGCGATGATAGCAAAGATAACAATGTCGCCGAGTGTTTTCTGTTGCTCGGATCCGCCTGCTCTTTACAAAGGCTGATAATTATATATATGATGGTAATGCTATTTTGTATAGTAATGCTATATATTATATGCCTATTGTGGGATCTAACAGATCCTTAGAGTGCAAATGATCACACACACACACACACACACACACACACACACACACACAGACAGCGCACCATAGCAGCCTGACAGTCCTCCCTCTCCTACCGACTGTAGAGAACGCACCTTCAGCCATTCATCAGTGTCACCCTGTCGCCGTCGGTTACAGCCCGGGGCCCATCGCGTCTTCATTACGGTCCGAATAAATCTGAAATAAAACCACAGATGATTTATTAGCTTCCGATGGCGTCGCGCTGGTTAGCATGGTCTGCCGCCACTCGGGCCTAGAGAGACAGTCCTCAGACTCGAGCAGCAGAAATCCGATGTGACAGGGAGACGTTTGTGTGATGATATCAGTCTGTGATCACAAGTTCTGCCTGATGAGAGGAGGAGGGCATCCGGGAAACTGTCACACACCAGCAGCGTTTATTTGCTGCATGTATGTGGGATATTTTGTCAGTGATGCTCAGACCACAAGGTGCCTTTCAGAGAGAAGCACGGGGCTTTTAATGAATATCTTTGCTTCTGTTTGATTTTATGCAAAATGCTAGACACCCCCATTGTTCTTTAGAATCTTGTTTAGTTTAGGTTTATTTCCTGTTCATCAAGGGATTCATTTAACATTTAAAGAGAGAAACAAATAAGAAGGGGATGACGGTTTTACTTGAGAATGCTGTGTCTAGACAAACGATAATGAAGTGACGATTTATATGCTCAATGTGCATACAAATTTTAAAATTGTTAACAGATTCAGAAGAAAGTCTGAGCCAAACGTTTTACACAACTCCTAAATAACTCAGATTTTTACAATGACTCAAAATTAAGCTCATAATTCCAAAATTCAAATCCAAAAAATTGTTGTTTAGTCCAAAATGCTTCCTTTTCCGCTTGTCATTTCTAGTTTTCTTCATTTTATGAAAGCAAAAACAACAACAAAAACCTTACTGACAGTGCGCCTGAGTATAAATTGTTGCTTTTTATGCATATACACTTCATTTAGAATTAAGACGGATCATTACAGACCAGATACTCAGATTAAACGTTCTTTTTTCCCCCCACACTCGAAGAACGCATAGCTCAAATATTGGACAAAAAGTGAAAACCATAGCTCACTGTCTGTGCTAAGTGTGTGTTAAACAAGTCAATGCAAAACAGCACACTACATTTCACCCGCAAAAATCTTGTGCATCACTTTATCTTTCTAACAGTGTCGCTATGTTGTTCCACTTTATTATTGAAATGTGCACGTGAGTGAGCGAGTGTGAGTCTTGTTGGCCGCGGTTAACACTCTGAGAGGGCTGTCACATAATCGCTTTCTCTGTCCTGTATCGTTGCTGCTGTCCAGCTGAAAGACAAAAGGTTAGTGTTTAGACTGATATTTGTGTTGTGTGCAGCGGAGCCTCTAACCCTGGATCGGTCCCAGAATGGCCATTTCAGCTGCGGCCAGTCCAGATGACAGAGCTCCAGCTGACTCCAGGCCAGTTCAGCTGGGAGAGGCACAGCTGAGACCTGCAGGTGTCACATTGTCCTGGTTGTCACTAACCCAATTACACCTGGATCGCCGGGGACACGTGCGCTCCAGCGTGCAACATTAGATCACAGACACATATAAAAACACGCCATACATACTGAAACAAGTAATACATATACATGCAGATGTGAGAAAAGCATTCACGTGCAGTTTTGGGGGGGAAAGATGAGGTAAGCCTACAAAAAAAAAAAAAAACAGAGCCATCCAGGAAATGATGGTCTTACTTCTCGTTAATTAATTATGTATTAGAAAAGGAAAATAGAGTAGACGATGGCAAGAGAAAAGAGGAAGGAAAAGTGGATTTTTTTTTTAATCCTCCTCCGCATATCTCCATCCTTCCTTTTCTTCATTGTTTCTTTCTCTTTCTCCCATTGCTCTTTTACCTTCAGCTACAACCAATCCTTCTGGCAGTCACTCTCCTGCACTCTCCGGTCTAATGTGTGCGTGTGTGCGTGTGTGTGTGTGTGTGTGCGTGCGTGCGTGTGTGTGTGTGTGTGTGTGGGTGTGTGTGTGTGTGTGTGTGTGCGCTCTAATGGTGTTTAATGCCCAGACTAATGGTTTCAGCAGGGAATCCTTGTGCGGAGCTTGAGTCCAGGCCTGGGCTGATCGCTGGCAGGACCATCCCTCATCCTGATACCGCATGGAGGTGAGAGCCAGGGGAACACGCACACACACACATTTATGCACACACACACACACACACACACACACACACACACACAGTCAAACACACAAACTGTCTCTGGTTCTCACTAGCTTGCTTGCTCACACTCTCAGATTCTCTTCCTTTGTTTCCCATTGACTCTTACCCTGCATCTCTTGCTTCGTCAGACTCTTTTTCTTTATTGTCCTCATAGTATCGAAATGCTCAATCTGTGCTGTGTTTAAAGGGTATGATTTTATTTTATATATAGCTTTATTTGTGTCAACAATTCTCATGACAACACCAAAACCAAGTAAATTAATGAATTTAAGTTTATTTGATTTTATAGATACGATGGAATTGAACTGTTCCAATACAGAGTATGAGACTTCATTACAAATATGGAAATACAATAAAAAACACATCACACAATACACATAGCACAATACATTCTGATAGTTTACAGTACAATTAGCTGAATATGGGTACAGCTCTGGTTTGCCTTTAGCCAGCAGTTAATCTTCGTTGTAAAATATTTTATATGTGGAATTAATTTGATTTCAAATTTCATCTGTGTAGCTAAAGCCTGATATAGCTTATTCCTCCCTGCAAGATCTCATCAGTGAGCGACACTCATTAACATAAACATGGGCACTTTAGTCTATTCCACACACATCATCCGCCGTGTAAAAATAGTCCCCAGCTAAAAACTACAGTGCCCTGCAGTTTTAGGAAATGATTTAGTTTCTGTTCAGAATTAAACTACATATTTGTGATGCGTATTTAAGGATTTATGTTTTCCAGGGACCAATGGGCTTGAGGCTGAGAGCCACGGACAGGCCTGTGAAGTCCAAATTGTTGATGTTGGTCTTTTTATGACGTGTTGACAATCCGAAAAACATTGAGTGACACAAGGCTCATCCTTTACATTTTTGTTTGCTTCCATCGATATTCTGGTGCTTATTATTGCTCATATTGTTGATTTTTGTCATGTTTGCTCTTACAATAACACTGGTAACATTAATGAATTAAAAGCAAAAAAGACTTCATGACGTGCACACAAAGTGCATGCGCGAGAACTAGAGAAATGTCCTGGTTAAAAAAAAACCTCAAGGTTGCTGGCTTTTAGGATTAAGGGTTGCTTTGGACCTCAGGGACCTGGATCACATGACCTTAACTGGCAGGTGGAGAGGGCTAAAGATCCTTTTAGATGCTGGGACTGAAGTACAGAAGATGCTTTTAGCTTGGTAGCAAAGTGTGTGTTTTGTGGACTCACATGCAAGTGGGAATATACTGTAAGTGTGATTCTTTGTGTGTGCACGGGGGAGTTAAGACACATTTCGATGAGTGCAGAATCAGATTAGGGGGAAAGGGTTAGTGTGGCTGGCGTGTATAAGAGAGGGAGTGGAGAGGTCATAGCTTGTGGGAAAGAGGAAAAAAAACAGCAAGGCTAAAGGTGATAAGATCAAAACAGTAAGGCTTTGGTTAATATGAAGCTGTGGGATGGCAGAATGACTTGAAAAGGAAAGGTTAGGGGAGAGGAGCAAGATGAGGGAGTGCAGAGGTTGGGAGTGCAACGGCAAGATATACGGTGGTGCTTGAGTTTGGGGAGAGAGGGAATAGAGTGGGAGGGTTGGGCTAAGATAAAACAGGAGGCAGAGGCAATACTGGCGGGGAAGCAAAAAGGAAAAGGTAAGGTGTGTGTTGTTGGGGGCGAGAGAAGGGCAGAAGGTAATAGAGTGCTGGGGAGGAAGTGAGGGGGAAGGCTGGGGGTATTTGGGTGCGTGTGTAGGTGTGTGTGTATAGGGGTGTAGGCGGTATGGGGTACGTTGGAGCAGGGCAGTGGGGCTAGGGGGTGTGTCAGTACAGATGCTCTGTGACCGGGTGTCACAACTCGGGCCAGGAAGCTGAATCCAACGATTAATCACCGGGCCCCTCCGCTTGTAATCAAACGGGCTCTGGCCATGATGTATGAGCCATGTCACAATTACTGACTCACACTCGCACGCTCGCGCACACACACTGCACTCAGAGTTGATCATGTGCACACATGCATTCACACATGTGTGAGGATGCACACACTCACACACACACACACACACACACACACACACACACACACACGGCATGCTGAACAACCTCTGGCAGCTCACTAGGATTATGGCTGTCTTCCAAGAGGCCACTAGGGCAGACTTCAAAGACACAAACATAAACATCCTACAAAGCCAACACATTATAATCTTAGTCAGCAACACAGGGGTAGCAGAGGAGAGAATGTCAGCACGGGGAAAGAGAGGAAGAGGAAAAAATAGAGAAAGAAATAGAAAGTGAGTCGGCGAGAGTTCAGGACTAATGAGGAAGACAGATATACTGAATAATGGGAGTAGAAGAAAGACAGATGAAAAGATTGGAGAAGTAAGGAAGAGTGGAAGTAGGAGTGAGGGCGAGAGAGGCGGTAAATGAACGAATCAGGTAAGAGATAATGAGAGAGAGAGGGGAGGAATTGAGGGCCGAGGAGGGGATGAAGAGGTGAATCCGTAGGGATGGGGGTAAAGCTCTTGGTCAGCGGTTTCCACGGCGATGGTGGACAGGCCAGCTGACAGGATGAATAATTTAGGACGAGGTGTGGACATCGATCCCCCGATGCACTTCTGCCTGACCACATTGTCCCAAGCAGACACACTGGATGTACGCACATACACACAAATCATCCTCAGCAGTTCCTCAGATCGGAGCTGACCTCTATCAAGCCAACATCCAGACAAATGATAACTCTGTTACACACTTTGCCTTAGACACGTCAGTGTCGGAATATTTAGATTTATTAAAAAAAAAAAGATATGAATTGACTTTTTTCTTCAGATTTGATGAAACTTTTTTAATCATTCGAAAAGAAATGGATTCCAGGATTCAAGTAAGAATTATTGGGTCAAAACATATACATACATATATACAGTATATATATATATATATATATATATATACTGTATATATATGTATATACTGTATATACAGTATATATATATATGTATATATATATATATACTGTATGTATATGTTTTGACCCAATACAGACACGCATGTACGCACGCAGGCAGGCAGGCAGGCACGCACGCACGCACGCGCACATACACACACACACACACACACACACACACACACACACACACAATATATTTTTTGGCCCCGTGCTGACATACTGTGAATGCTGCTGGCTTTCAGTAGCCTCCTCTGCATAAAGTCCTTCCTGTTTGGTTCACTAACTTCCTGTCTACTGCAACCTGATACTTCCTGGTTGAGTCAAATGTCTTTGACCCCACCGGCCTGCCGTCCAAACCAAACACAGCCACTTCCACTTCACTTGTCCAGTAGGAAAGAAGAAATGGACATAGAGAGGGAGCAAATTTTGGATACTTCGTTTAATTGCGAAATCTCTCACTGGGCAAATCTGCACAATCAAATGGCTCGTGTTAATATTTTATGAGTTTATTACTTTGCCGAGCTTGATATTAAACATCAGATATGATGAACATCCGCTTAAGTTGCAGTCTTATATTTTTTTAGGAACATTCCCTCAGCCTCTGGCACAACACAAGACCATTTTTAACCCTGTGGAACAATGTTTCTCCCAAATCTCTCCGGCTTTGCAGGCACCTCTCCTCTTCATTCATCACACAGCCTGAACGAGTGACCGGGGAATGACCTCGCTTGCACGCAGACACACACACACACACACACACACACACACACACACACACACACAAGCCCATACACACACAAATCCGCAAACACGGTATCAACTCACACAAAAGCATGATTCATTCATCACAAACGATGGATACCTTGGAACACATGCTCAAACATGCGTGTGCTTACACACACACATACACACACACACACACACACACACACACACACACACGCACACACACATACACAGACCTAAATGCACGCACACTCACACGCAGCGTTTTCTATCACATCCGTTACAGATGGGTTCGCCTCCTCCTCAGTCCTAAATGAATATAAATATGTCTGTTTGACATCATTCATCTGCCAGAGAGGAACACATTTACCACATCCAGCCAAAAGAGGCAGTGTTACTCTCTGCTCTGCTGGGGAGGGATGCATATGTAAAAAAGAAACTGAAGAGAAAGGGCGGAATGGAGAATGGGAGCAGGGTTGAAAACACTTGCAGAGATAAGGATGATCCAAGGACATCTAATAAAGTCAGTGCAAAGCAGTCTTTTTCTTTCTTTCGCATACACACACATACATGCAGAAAAACAGTTTTCAAATACATTTTATTCTGCCGCTGTTGCCCCCTAATCAAATCTGATCCTATCTCTCCCCTCTTGACAGGTTGCATTCACAATAAAGCATTTGAAAGCCCATTAGCTCCACTTTCCAGCAGCGTAGAGCCAACAGCAATCCGATATCATCAGTAACAGTCCACGAGAAGATGACGGCCAGACGACAAGTGAGATGTGGACGGACTAAAGGAGCTGAAAGAGGAAGAGATATCGGTGATGGGAACAAATTGAAACAAAATGGCGGGTGATATGCCGCGGGGAGATTCTTAGGGAGATGTCATACAGGCCAGTAGTGATACTAAGTAATTTACGAAAGAGGGCATATCATCGCGTGATGTGTTAGATAATGATCGTTGGGAATGAATGTTTTGCCAATCGAAAAAACAAAGCAATACACCTGTTGAGAGCCGCTTATAAGCAGATGTAAAGATGTTTCAGGTCATGAAGAGATTCTTTCAATTATCATCTGATAACCATTAAAGTTCACCAGACGCGACCTGTGTCCTCAGTCAGAAACGTCTTCATAATGTAGTGCTCGCCAAGCCCTGAGGGAGGCGACAGTGGTTTCAAAGTGATTCGGCTCCTGCTGCAATCTGTGCTCCATATGTCATTAAGCCCATTAGGGAAACACTAGGTTAACATTACAGCTAGAGTACCAGCCTTTGCTATGGGAGCAGCCGCGGGTCGACATAAAAGCGGTGTCTCACTTTGTCTCCCTTCCCCTCTTTTTCTGGCCGCCTGTATTAACAAGCCATTGTCTTTTTCTCACCACTACGCTCTCTGAACTGCATCCTCCATTTCCTCGCCTTGAGTCATTTCTCTTTCATGCAGCCCTTTTTATGCTTCTCCCCGTTTCACCTTCATCGGCCGTACAATGCGCCACTGGGGGCAGTAGAAGAAAAGATGTCGGCTTTTTGGAAAGCATTTAGGCAGCACTGTCTGTCAGCGTGGAGTAATGACGGCCAATGTAAATGTCCCTCCTCTTGCTGTCGTAGAACATCTGCTAATTCTCTTTGCTGTATAGAAATTCATGATATTAACAGAAATATTATAAGTGTCTTAAAAAGAGAGACATTTAGTTGGGGACATTTTTCACTCAGATGACAGAACTTTTTTGGGACGAAAAAACGACCAATCACAGCCTTCCCTCCAGGAAAGCAGGAACCCAATACGGCATGTTCACCTAGAGGTCAGGTGGAGGTCAGTGTGGAGTGTCATGCCTCCACTCAACTCCCCCTCGTCCCCTCCCTCCACCTCTTTCCCCATTCCTGTGACAAAGAGAGCCAGTTGGGTTGCCAGGGAAACAGGCTTTTTCCATGGCGATGTTGGAACACGTGGGAAGGGCAGGGCGGCTTTGTTTCGCCAGTGTGATGAAGGATTCTCCCCATGCATGTTTAATCGCCAGACTTATGGTTCCAAACCCAACAGCCGAGCCCATCTACCACAGCCTGATTATGTTCAATGGAGCTTCTGACACCCTCATTTTGCCAGTTTTATCACGCTGTGCAGTTCCCTCTGCGGGCACCTTAGCTATTGTTGCACAGCCTTCCTGATGAGTACAGCTGAGACCACAGATAGTCAGACCAAACAAGGAAGGTACACATGTGTCTCTTTAGCAGTAAGCGAAATACGCCTGACCAAATAAACACACTCACTTTACATACAAACACTCTGAGACATACATAAGACCGGGCACACAATCCTTTTTGTCTTTTCTCGTATCTCGGCACCCACCCACCACTGTTTGGCTTAGCAAAGTGGGGGGAAAAAAAATGGCCGATCACCATGGCAACGGTGTGTGCCGTTCTGCTACAGCTGTGATGTATGTGGTGACACTTTTGACCCTCTAGTGAACTCTATAATGCAGAAGCTGTGCAGAGTCTGGATAGACCCTCACTGCCCTGCTTTTCCTGCCACTACAGTGTACTGTTAGCTTTAAATGACCTGGGCACCATGACAACAGATTCTCCGGCCAAGACCCAATCAGACAAAATCAAGATTGCATAACTTTGTCATGTAAACAAAATAAAAAGCTCAACAAAGTCTTCATCAACACCAGTTTGCTGTGACAACAGGAATACTGAGTATTACAAGGATTATGCATGAGTGTAATACGTTGTTGACTTTGTAGATTAAAATGTAACCAGGCTCCTTTAGTTACATAATGCATCACATTTCCAACTGCTTGACAGTCCTATTCACCTTTACCAGGCACTGTAAACATTTCTAAGTCTTTTGCTTGTGTCAAATATTCAGCTAAACACTGCAGAAAGGTGTCCAATGTTGACATCAGATACAGATCTGCCACATTCACCGTCTTTCACCTGAAAGCAAAGGCAGTCTGTTTTGTAGGATTCAAGGTTTGTTTGGCCCTGGCGCTTTTGTTTCCGACTCGCCTCACAGTTATGTATGTCCTTTATTGTCACACAACACAACACTTCTTCAGAACTTCTGTTGGCACGCCATTTCCACTGACATTTACAAATCATGCGCACAACATAGATAGAAATGTGATGTGCAAGTGAACACACAGTGCTACAGTGATGCACTTACACACATTAGGAAACACGCGCACAATCTTGCTATGTGTGGCCATCCCACCAACACCATCACACATACACACGTGTCACTGCCACTGCTAAAACACACAAAAACACGCCGATGCAATACAAAGCAATACTCCTGCTCTCTCAATCAGCACTTGTCTCCTCCTGTCTGGTTGGTTTTGCAATAATGTAGCACCTCTTCTGCGTTTCTACCACTAGGAGTGCTGCAGCTTTGCACAAAAGCAGCGCTCCCCAAATCTGCCACAGCTGCTGCTGCCTCACACTGAGCCGCTGTGAAGCAGAAGAAGGGGATCTGACACCCAGTAAATGCAGACACCTTCTTAATCATTCACTTTGGCTTTTTTTTTATTAAGAAACAATTGGTTCCACATGGTAGCAGGCGCATAGAACATATATAATGTTGGGACATAGAGATAATTCAGACAAGTGGCTGTGCTAACACCAAAAATATGTTCACAAAGAAAAAGGGCTGCTCTTAAGATAAATCATATTTTCATATTCATTTTCAGTAGCTTAGAAGATGAAAATCACAAAAAGAAAAGAAAGAATAATGTATCCCCAGTTACAACACCGAGCATTGACTGAGCTTTTCTAAAAAGATTTACAGCCACAGAACATTTCTTTTGTAAACTTTGCCTCATTTGTGGCCTAGAATTTTTTTTATTTTAAGTAAGTGCAGAGGGAGGAATTTTCCACCTTTTCCAAAAAATAGTGAAATTAAACCAAAACAAAAGGGACATTCCATGTCCTGTAGCAGCTCCTCAGTCCTGTTTGTCCAGGTCACAGCCTGGGAGAGTCGTGACCCTCTAAGATACACTCAGACCTGTCATACCACTGAGAAGCCAACCTGCAAGTCTGTAAAGGGAGAGAGAGAGAGAGAGAGAGAGAGAAGAGAGAGAGAAAAGAGAGAGAAGAGAGAGAGAAAAGAGAGAGAAGAGAGAGAGAAAAGAGAGAGAAGAGAGAGAGAGAAGACAGAGAATAGAGAGAGAAAAGAGAGAGAGAGAAGACAGAGAATAGAGAGAGAGAAAAGAGAGAGA
>CALSCE010010855.1:7451042-7559424 GCA_943593645.1 Bovichtus variegatus | reverse complement strand
AGATAGATAGATAGATAGATAGATAGATAGATAGATAGATAGATAGACAGACAGACAGACAGACTGACTTTATTATAGCATGTTTCAATGTTTCACATAAACGTTTAGGCTTCATGCCATTTTAGCGATAGGGGATATATATCCCCTATCGATTGATGATATAGGATATTTAGGATATTTAGGAACCGAGATGTCGTCGGTTCAAGTCCCAATCAGTCTCTGCCAGTTAGTCGTTGAGCGAGGCACCTGACCCCACGCTGCTTAAATGCAGAGTCTAAGTTTCACTCTGTGTGTCGATAAAAAAGTTGACTCAAAACCCCTTATGATAATAGTTACTTTTCAAATTAGGATTGACAACCTATGATACATTTATAAAAGGATAGCCTACTTTGTAATGAATTAAACTACCCAAAAGTATTTTAAAAAGTTACATTTACTACCACCTCGACTAGCTGCTTTATTAAACTACTGCTTACATGTTATCAGTAATAATAATGATCTAATCATATAATATGTCATTCGCCAATTTAACACTTACAGGCACATTCTGTAATGATTAGCATACTTGCTAATAGTTACTCTATATACTTACATTTTTAATATGTCTTTTCCCTGTAATGGAATGTGGCAGTGTGGTGCTACTTTTAAGTTTTAAGTAAAGGGTCTAAATACTTCTTCAAACCACTGCTTTTAGATTTAGATGTAAATAAGAGCAAATATATGTATATATATATATACATATACATATATTTAAATAGTCATGGTTGTCTTTTCAAATTTGACACCAAAAGTTTTCAGCTGTTTCAAGCTCATGTTAAAGAAAGTGAAGGGATAATGCAAACTTCACACCAGTTAAAAAAAAAAAAAAAAAAGCGCAGTGGGGTCAATACTGCCCCCCTCCCACACACACACACCCTCCTCTCTGTCTTCCCAGCTGCCTCTGCAATAGTTGTGAGTGAGTGGGCGCAGTGGATCCTGCCCGGTCTGCCGGTGGAAACTTCGCCAGGCCTTGGAGCTTTCTTGGCTCTTTGTGTGAACACATGTGAGCAGAAAAGGCGCGCTGTCTCGGAATGATTTGGTTAAACTGGCCCTGTGGTTGGTCACTGGGAGCTGGAGTGCAGGAGTGTAGAGGATCTGCACCCCCCCACCCCACCATATTGCCCACAAACCCCCCTCCTTAAACACACACTCACATTGACACATACGCACACTCACAGTTACCCAGTTGGCTAATGTTAAACCAGTCGATTGGCTCCTTATGGCTTCCATATTATTCGATAAACCGCCGCTGAATACTCGAGTTTATGAATTCCACACGTGCACATGAGTTCCTGAATCGATCCGTGCAGGCCAGCGTCGCAACCGGTGGTTGTTTTTGCTGCTCTTACACATAAAGCTGTTAAAGCGGAATAACCTATTGAGTCAAGCTGTGCATGAGCTAATAACTGATTCCCATAAATCAACTCAAGTGCAATGCAATAGAGCAAGGCCATTCATAATGTCTATATTGTACTCCAAGATTTCCTAAGCGAACATAATTGCTCCAATAATGTTGTAAAATCCCCCCAAAACAAACTCCCTTGATAAAGTAAGCCATATATTGCATAATGATCCTCTCTCCGCAGCTATTCTCGGTGAATGTGTGTCTGATGAATTGCATCTAGTTCAGAAGTAGAAGTCTGTTTCGAGTTTGAGCTACTTTTATCACGCGGCGAAAGTGCAGCCTCAAACCCTGAGCACCCTGCTACTGCATGCTGCCGCTGTCCCCGAGCCAGGGCCGTGTTTAAACAAGCTATAAAAATGAATTATTAGCAAACGCATGCAGAGACTCGGCTCACTTTTAGCACAGAGATTGGGGAGTCCCGTATGAAAATGTAAGTGGGGTTTTTATTTGTGCACATTACGCCACAATTGGTCTCCTTAATGTCCGTCTCATTCATGCCACGGAGTGATTTATGAGCTCCTGAAGGCAAACATGGCCCGGGTATTCGCCTGCAACATGCACACAATGTTAAGAGCCCTGTCATTAGAAGCTCCGTGCTGGCGTGTTTGCTTTTTCTTCTCCAAAGTATGAAGTTTGTAGGTGCGTATGAAAATAATCTGCGTTAGGGTTTATGTATCTTAAAAATAGTGCCGACATTTCTGTGTAAATCAAACAAAATAAAAATCTAAAGTTGTTCAGCATTACAAATGATTCTTCTCTGCATCAATTATTAGTTTAAAAAAAAACAACTGCTAATTAGCAGATATTTGTGCTACATTTAAAAAGGGCATTACCGCCAAAGTTTTAAATCAGAAAATGAACTGCCTTTGCAAACATTTTATAAATAGTATTTCAGTTAAACTAGGCCTATTTAAAACAATTCGTTTTCTGTTGGAAATAAATTCTACAATAAAAGTAAATTCCAATCATGTGTGTACCTTCACTACTCAACTGAACGCGGACTAGACTATTTATATTCATTGCCAACCTGTTGTTAAATTTGCATAACGTCTCTATATTTGCCATACTTCTTTGATTTTGCATATTTTGCACATGAATAATTCAAGCAAAAATATCCAGTCTGTAAATAGAAAAAGAAACGACTCAAAACACCAGAAAAACAGTATTGTAGCAAGTTAATTGTATTCTAACAAAAATATCCAAGACATTGGAAGCTATACAAAAATAAAATGACCAGGTTCCATAGGCCTAATATTGTATAATTATTCACATACACTCATAATTTCCATTCCAAGAGATCAATTTGTTATGGTAATTACAAGTCACGTTTGAGTAGAGCCATTTCAGTGATTTAATTTCATCCTTACCTTGTATTAATCGTCAAGTCAAATATCAACAGAATAAATGTGCCGAATATACAAATAACATCAGAGTTAATACCATCGCAGCCTGATATTTATTGTCCCGAGAGAGAGAAAGAAAGCTATTGTGATTGATTTCAGTTAATAGTTCAGATGCTGCAGGTCGATTGTAGTTAGGGACTCCGAGAAAAAATAGAAACTGTCCGTAGAAATGTCCACGGGGCTGTCCAGAGACTCTGACAAGCTCGGCGAGGCTGCATCGGAGAGCTGTAGGCAGGAATCCGAGGAGAAAGGTTGAAAATCGTGTATAGAAACATCCAGGGCCGGAGGACTGTCGCCATTGTCCGGGCCAGATGCCGAGCCTGGGCCCATTGTTGACATGCAGCCCGGAACAGTGGGTGCCGGGTTGGGGAAATGTTTCAGATTTTTGTCATTGCTGTTCAGCGGCGCAGCAGCAAAGCTCATGGACTCGCCATTGTGGAGCTGCTGTGTCGAGCTGAGAGAGTTATTCTGAAAGGAGCAGGTATCTCTCTCCAGCAGGGCCCCGCTCCGCTCGTACAGGGGCCCCTCGTCCTCCTCGTCGCTGTGGATGTCGTCCTCGGCACACGGCCCTTTCCCCTCCCCGTTGTGGTTCTCCTTGCTCTGGGTCTGCCGCTTGTGCTTCATGCGCCGGTTTTGGAACCAGACTTTGACCTGCCTCTCGGTCAGGTCCAACAAGGCCGCTATTTCCACTCGCCTCGGCCGGCAAAGATACTTGTTGAAGTGGAACTCCTTCTCCAGCTCCAGCAGCTGTGTGTTGGTGTACGCTGTCCTCAGCCGACGGGAGCCCCCTCCTCCCTCACCGCTCTCCACGATCTCAGGCGAGCCTGGAAAATAAGCATTACGGTAGCATGGGATTAGAAACGCAGGACACAACAGTTACATAACCCCGCTGCCCATGAATCTAACATTATGGCTCTCACAAATCACTAGAGAGAGGCTCACAACACGCTGCAGCAAAATGGCCGCTGGAGCTACTGACCCAAGCTTATAAGGCTGTACACCTTTTTATCCAAAAATCAATACAGCATAAAGATACTCATCAGTTTGTTTTACACATAAAATAACGTCCAGCATGAGCGTGAAGCAAACACAGTGCACTAAAAGCAGTGAGGTCCAGGCTGGTGTGGGATACTAATGAATGCTCCAGCTGCCCTCCTCGGCAACGGCACTCCATCACTCTTCATTACTGTCACACATCAAAACTCTGCCACGGCTAGGGGAATAAATCATTTTACATCACCAAACTTTACCCAAACTTTTTTTTCTTTTCTTTCTTACTACACAATCGCAGCAAAGCAATAACCATAAATCTATCAGAATAAAGCGGATGTAGCCTATTTGTTATTGAGGAAAAGGCCTGTGTACTGAGCTCCAATTTAGCAATAGATAGGCCAGTAAACACATTTGCAGTACAGTGCCCGTGTTTTTGAAATCGCCCACCTTTTGGAGAAAAGCACACAGGTCCATTGGAGATGGTGGTAGCGGTGGAAGTCGGCAAGTGATTCCTCTTGGAGGCTTTCTTCTCCCGCATCCAGGGGTACTCCGGGGGTAAAGAGGCGGTGGGCAGCGAGCTGCATCCGTCGGGGCTGTGTCTGGGCCGGCCGTGCCGCGGATGGCTGCCCGGATTCAGGCTGGGAATGGTCTGCTCAAAGGGAGGAGGAATCAGTGTCGGGCGTGAAAGCGTCGAGCTCTTGATTGATGAACTTTGAAATGAATCAGCGACAGGGGGGAAAGATGTCAGGCACTCAGCAAGCGACGGCTGACTATTGATAAAACCGCTCTCTCGCTCGAATTCGTAATTCATCTCCGCTCCCTGAGAGCCGAGGAAAGTTTGCACGCGTATTTTTATAAATGTTGCGGCTCAGTGAGGACGAGAAAGAAAAAATCATTTAAAAAAAATCTCCAGGTGGTGTTTTTTCTATATCACTGATTACGGCCGTATGGGGACCGAGCTACTATTAAACTATTGAATTCATGGAGACAAGGTTGAAATTGGACCGAATTGCTTGTCACATGATTACCTCTGCCCAATGACAATTTGGGGTTTAATCAAAAGGAGCCACTGTCTGCCTGATTGATCCAAAAACTCTGATGAAGAACGCCTCGCTCAGCTGGGGGACGACTGTTTTTATTTACATCTTTGTCCGCTCAGTTTATCCTCCTCTCGCCCTTCCAGTCCAGTCCACTAAGCCACAAAATGTGTTTTTTAAGAATGGCTGACGCTCACTATTACAGAGAAGGAGCCCAGCCTAGGGTGCGCGGATTCGTGCACTCCTCTTTCTCGTATTGTTTGAGGATGTCAGTCGAGAACGCCCCCACCACACACACACACACACACAGACACACACACACACATTTCACGCCAGTAGCTATTCATATAGGCAAGAGTCAGGCTTCAGAGGTGGGAAAAAAAAACATACCCCAAAAAACTGATATTGAGACTTCTCGACAGAAACAAGCCCCAACAATCCAGTCTGCTCAGTGAGTGTGGACTCCAGAATAGATGCAATTCCTCCAAGATTCATAATATTGATATATGCAGTGCATCCATTGACATGTGTTGCAATAAAAAGCCAATCCATTGAGTTAATACTGACGGATATGACACGTACAGACCATTTCTTCCCATATCAGCTGTTTAACATTTACAGATCAGGTCCAGAAACTTGCAGAAAGACACACAAGCATGTGTGCATGCGCAGTCTTAAACATTGTTTTATTATAGGCTTTGTATGTGGCCTCTATAGATATGATATAAAAGCACATAGATTTTTTTCGTTTATTCCACAAAAGGTCGATTTTATAGCGAGGTCATGCGCGCCCAAGTGCGTGCACAAACCCACGCACACGAGGCCAAACACACAAGGAGCCCTTCTTTTGTGATTGGTAATAGTCACATTTTTCGATCACCAAAAGCTGCCATAATTGTTTAAATATTATACTAATACTTAGAATGGTTTCATGTTCATGTCAGGAGTGGAGAACCACAAGGCTAGACCAGGGTTTACTGGGAGGACAGGGGCTATAATGCTGAGGAAGGTATATCACTGTATTTCCAGTAATCAATTCTACCTGAAATTGCCATGAAGCAAACGCAATCACGTTTACAATCGACCATTTACAATTAATCCATTTGCAGCGTTATTATGTAAATGGTTATTGTGTTATTGAATGGCGCTTCCCTGCAGTGTGTGGTTTTATAGCCCTTCCAGAGTAGTCTTAGAAAGCCACATTTGGGATGTTTTTCGTCAAGCAGTACATGTTGTATTTTCATTCCCCAAAAAAAAAATGGTTTGGTGAGTAAGAGAGGGGAAGAAGAGAAGTGCTAGGCCTCTCTCAGTTTGTTGCTTATATACCAAACAAAGAGTCCTGGAAGCCTGCGCGCGATCAATCTTACTCGCCAAAAGGTCTGACAGCTCGGTGCCCTCACAACACATTTAAGGCTTCTAACTCTCCCCCGGATCAAATGCAGCCAGGAAGCGGCGAGAAACACTGGCCACTCAGATTAGAACCAGTTTCTGCTCGCAGTTGTAGCCGGGCTGTCGCTGGAGGGATCTTTTAGAAGATAAATAAGAATCCATCTACACAAGATGCGACCATTTCCTTTTTGAAGAGGCTGTAATGCGCCAACGGTGAGTATGGCGAAGCAGCTTCCCCACCTGGCTTTTATCTTTGAATTGTGAATGCATTCACACAAAGACATGTATTTGTCGTTTTGGTAGACATGCAGGTTTGTGAGCGGACCAGACCGTGTGGAGAAGGACAGAGTTGCTAGGGGAAGAGATGGATGGCTTTTTGGGAATTACGCACAGGCTTTGTGTGCAAGGAAATGAGTGGGTGGCGGCATTTAGTGGACCCCAGCCTGTCCTACACACTTGTCTTTACATCAGGATTGATTTAAGACCACTTTCCCACGGATGGAAATGCAATGGAAGAAATACAAATCTTCTGTTTCAGTTTAAACGTTATTTATGTGCTACCTGCGTATGGGCATATGGGTCAATTCAGCGGCTTGCTGTGCGTGCGTGTGCATGTGTGCGCGTGTATCTCTCAGTGTGTGTGTGTCTGGGTTGGATGCAGGAATACTTTGTGGATCAGCTTCTTTTTTTTTTTTTTACTGAGACACACCATGGTTCAATTGTTCTAGGTTTCCCTGCTAACCATATGTCAGGGTTAGTAAGGCTCATGAACTCTCATATCAATCATACAGTGGGCTGAAAATTATGTCTTGGTGTAAAATCAGGGAGAACAAATAACCCTGCAATCGCACAAAGGCAGAACATAATCACAAAGAGTAGACATGGTGCAAAAAGGGTTTGGTAATTTGATAAGAGAAACATGCTAAGAAAATGTTTTGCATTTTTTTCCTGAAAAATGATTTACAAAGTAATATAATCATTTGAGTGTGCATGTATTATATATATTTTAAAAATCCGGTAATGCTCGAAAATTACTGCAATAAAATGAATAAAATAAAATTTAAAAAAAGCATAATCATTTATATGCAGGCCCTTCGTTTTGACAAATACACACTGAGGAAATCACTGTCGTTGTTCAGCTTTCCACCGATAATTTGCTCTGCATCCACACAACCGAGTCTTTTTGTTTGGAGCAGGCTTTACGCTGCCATCTGCAAATCTGTAATATAAATACAAATAAGCTCCGTTACGATTTCTACTTCAGCCTGTATCCCCTCTGACTGCATCTGACTGACTGAACATATCAGGGAATTATTTTTCAAACGATTTCTCATTTAGCTTGTTGTCTTCTTGCAGAATCTACAGAGGGGCCTGGGTGACATTTTTATTATTATGGATGTGCCCAAGCAGATGAGAGGAGGGGAGAAGGCCACCCGTGACTTTTCTTCACGTCGAATCAAGAGGGATGGAAAGAAAAACTAGTAGCTTTTATTCAATATTTGACTTTATCTTCGGCCATTTCCCTTAATTTTATTGAATATTAAATGTGGCCACTGGTTTTACATTACTGTGTATGCATACGTTCATAGATTTATCAATTATCATCCATGGTTTATTATTTACTTATTGACATTTTATTGTCCCTTATATTGCCAATTGTCTAAAAAAAAAAATTCTCTTTTCTGTTATGACCTCTATAATTATATACCGTCATGAAATGTATAACAACAATAACCATATGTAATAATTGGAAACTAGAAATATATTTTGACATTTTTATTTAAGAAACTGTCTTATTTAATTTTGTGATCATGTAAAAATGCTTCTGAAGTGTCTGAATTAAAACTACAAGGTTTGCTGCAATTATATTTCAATTCTTTTATTTATTTCTTCGAACTGGAGCAGCGTGGAATGTATGACATCGAAAAAGAAATTGATAATGTCTGTTTCTTTTTTTCTTCTTCAAGAAAAGAAACTGCGTATGTGTGTCCTTCTTTCCACCCTTATTGCATGACTGATTGATTTTACATTCGCTGAGAAAATAAAACACCTCCTCGAAGAAGAAAAAAATGGAAACATAGCCTAAAATAGCAACATGGTGCTGCTGCTGCTGCTGAGGAGCTTCTGCAGGCTACATGTAAGGGCTGGAAAAGGGCCGAGACGCTCATTTTCCACCAACCTTGTACCCACACAAAGATCGCAAAGGTGTCAAATAATACTAAAGGACTCTTATCGTAACACCAAACAAAATAAATAACATTAGAAAGTCCAATAGAACAACACAAGCAAGGGAGGTTGCGTGTAAGCTCATGACCCTTGTTTTCTGAAAATGTATGTCCCTTATATTCCCAACTCGTGGCTCTTGAAGGATCCTTTTACAAGTGCAACAAAATGCAAAACACAATTCTTCAACTGCGGATAAATAAAAGACGGACAAATTCACATTAAAAAAAATGAATAACATATGTTCATAATACCCTGTTTGAGTTTCAATTTTTAAACAATATAAAAAAAAAAAAATTAAAAAAAGATTAAATAGTCCTACGCTTATACTGTGCCCCCCTCCCTCCCACTCTAGACGTCCTACAGCCCAGATAATGGTCTTTGTGAGACAATGACACGAGCAAATAGAGAAAAATTCAAGCAAGTCGTGGTTATTTATCCTACGCTACTTCACACATCAAACTATAGAAAACATAAACAAAAGCAGAGAGAAGGTGGAAGTCGTGAGGAGGCGCAGAAACAAAGCAGTAATGTGTCTGGAGGTGGATAAGACAATGGGCGGAGTGATCCGGGCAGCGCCACCGCTACAGATGCGTCAGTTTGGGCGCTTCCTGGATTCTTCCCTGAGAGTAGTGCGACGTTAGGTCTGTGTACGTCGGTGTCGGATCACACACTCCGTGATGCTGACTGTTACCCATTGTGATTGCTCCATTGTAGTCCATGTTTGTGGACGGCGGGTGCGGGAGGTGGGTCAGACCGAAAACGGAGGTCCCAGAATTGGGCATTGAGTCGATGTAACCTCCGCCGACATAAACAGGGCTGCCCTGCATGTGACTCCCGTAGTTGCCATTGCCTTGGAGAGAATGCGCGTCATACTCGGGCGTGGCCGAGTCGGTCCCGGGATACCTCTTCTGGGAGGGCGGGCAGTTGTTGAGGGAGCTGTTCAAAGGAGGGGGATATGACGTGGCCATACCGTATGCATTTTGATGAGGTTTATTGTAAGACGTCGGCGACTGGGATTCATAAGGTACACTGTTTACAAGAGAATGCATAGAGTTGAGGTATCCTCCACCACCTGAGGCCGGGCCCACTGGACTCCGAGGGGACTGTCCTCCAGGGGAAGGCATCATCCCGACACCTTTCTGATCCTTCTTGTATTTCATCCTGCGGTTCTGGAACCAGATTTTGATCTGTCTCTCGGTGAGGTTGAGCAGGTTGGCCATCTCCACTCTCCGGGGTCTGCAGAGGTACCGGTTAAAGTGGAACTCCTTCTCCAGCTCAACTAGCTGTGCGCTGGTGTAAGCTGTCCGGGCCCTCTTCGATGCTGCTGACCCCGGAGGACTCTTGTCTCCGGGGCAACTCTCCACTGTCAGGGAGGAGGAGAGGAGGATGTCAATCAGTAATCCATTACAGAGAGAGAGAGAGAGAGCGAGAGAGAGAGAGACACAGAGAGAGAGAGAGAGAGAGAGAGAGGGAGAGGGGCAGAGAGGCAGGAGAGTGAGAGTGAAAGCAAAACTGTCTGACAACACTCAGGCTGCTGATAACAGAACTTTCAACCATCAAGAGGGGGTGGTTTACTAGATAAATATGCCCTGCTTCACTACTTAAATAAGGGTCACGTCATCGACTCGTTCTCTCTCTCCACATCCTCCTCCCTCTTTACGTGCGAGTGTGCATGTGCACGCGTGTCTGTGTTCCGAACGTCTCAACATTTTGATAAATCCGCTGCCTACTGCAAAGCACAAGGGTTATCGTGAGGGCTCCATAAGACAATTAGCATCCAGTGTATGGGCACCGTGTATATGTGCAGGCTACACTAAGTGCAAAGAAGGACGAAAACGTGAAGAATGGTAGGTCAATATTTGATATGGGACCAGGTAACCTGAGATTTCCTACTAAAACATTTTGCCCCTCATCTTCCCCCGTCGTCACAGAGTTGCACGCGCGTAATGCAAACACAAGCATTATGTATTCCTCAGGGTGTATAAAGCTGCTCACCCTGCCCTCACTGATAAGCCTCCCCTTGTAAGAAGCTGGAGCTTGGCTGCGGAATAGCAAGGTGTTGGTCTACTTGCCGCTGTGGCAGGCGGCCAACACTTAATAAATTTCACTACCTGTCGCCCAAACGTGGAGCAAAAGGAATGCAGCGTGACATAACCTGGCCCATTAGGTCATAACAGAGATGACAGAGAAGTTAACACGAGGAATTGGAGGGATACCCATGTGTGTAGGGCAACCACGTGTGATAACGATTATTATATTATGAATACTTCAGAATTATTTTTTAAAAGGCTAATTAACTCGATTGATAAAATACTGATTTGAAAAACATGTTTGTTAAGTGTAGGATTATTGTTATATGTCTGGCGTACGTGCTTTTCACAAATATTAGCACCTCTACGTGTTGTTTAGACTAATGAAAACTCCTCCCCAAACATAAATCACACAATGAAGGGCTACACACAGCTTTGCATTTTAAACTCTTAATGAATTAGAAAATTGGCCATATACAAAAAAAAAAAAAAAACGAGAGGGCTACGGTGAGGTAAGCATCTTTGATGTTTTAGATGTGGGGTGTGTCTTTGCATAGGAGCAAAACACAAACACCCACCAAGTTTTCTTTAAATTAAAACAACAGGATCTGGCTTGCGAATGTGCGTAAAGCGTGCGTAAAAGACGTCTCATAAATGCTAGCACTTTTAGCAGTTGTTAAAACTTAATGAAAACAAGTTCACAACATAAATCATAATGATGGGTGCCATACTGCTTTGCATTTGAGCTCTTACTGTAGGCGACCTATAACGTAATTAGATTACCCACTTAATTTACAAAATAGAAAGGTCATAGGAAGAAGAGCGTCTCTGAATTTTCTTTTTAAGGTAGCTCTATGCAAGCAAACAACCCAAACACAAATTCCCCACTCTGACCCACCACGTTTTCGTACAATTAATTAAACAGCAGGATCTTGATTTCATAAGTGCGTAAAACCTGCGTAAAAAGGTGTCCCTACATGTCAACACGTCAACATGTTATTCAAAGCTAATGGAAAACATTTCCTAAAATAAAATAATTATCAGATTAAGTCTAGGGCGTCACTTTGATTTTCATTTTCAACTTTTAATGTAGGAAACGTACCCATTTAGTAAATAAAAAAAATAAGAAGGTCATTGTCTCCTAAACCTGGACCACCAAGTCTTCCTGTCACCAAAACAGCATGATATGGCTTGCATACATGCAAACACGTGCCTATAAGTAACTTAATTTCTTACTTTCGAATATTATATGTATCTTAATTTAAATATTACCCCACACAATGTACAAAATAACGAGATCATGGGAAGATGAGCATCTCTGATTTTGTTGGTTGGCTATATGTAAATAAACATCCCCAAACACAACCCCCCCCCCCCTCCCCCCCTCCCCCCTCCCACACTCGGACCCTCTAAGTTTTCCTCTAATCAAAACAGCAGGACAAACTGAAACAACTGTTGTGCGTGTTTGTTTGTTGTCTCTCCGGGAACATTATGTGATCAGTGGAGATGCGTGTTTACAGTAGGGACAGGTCAGCTGCAGGGCACAGAGACAACAAATGGTGGAATCTACTTCCAATCTAGAGCCACATATATATAGTCTTTAACTTTATAGTATATAATGTTTGGGGTATCATTTTTGGAGAAATCCCAAAAATATATCACTAAGTCATTGCAGGATGTGACTACAATAAAAGTAACACGTGTACATGTTCCTTAACTGTGTTGATTAAACTCTGTGGTCATTTTTTGGCTGCAGTTCCTGAATAACTTTGGGATCCCCCAGAGGGAACACAATATAAACAGATAACGCAATATAATAAACCACTGACTTGAAAATTGGATTAAAATGAACACCTCTCTGACACTGGCACAGAAAAAGAAAAACCTGAACATTTTTTCACATGAGTATTGTCCTATTGCGGTGTGCCCCCTCCTCCGCAATGCCCTTACCTTACCACCAACCCACACCCCCTATGTATTGTGTCCTCCCTCATCAAAACTTATGCAACTTTTTGGTCAGAGGCTATCAAGGTACGTGTGTGTGTCAGCAGCAGCAGTGTTTAGGTTGAAAGTACCTGAACTGGAGCTACTGGTGGGTTTCTGCTTGATGTTCTGACGGGATTCCTTCATCCAGGGGAAGATCTGTTTGCGAGCAGTAGAGGTCGGGGAGCCGTTCTTGGCACTAGGCTGGTTGGACCCGTTGCTTGTGTTTTGGCTGATAGCACCGGGGGATTGTGAGGGAGGGGGTTGGCCTGACACTGGCACCTGCGGTTGATTGCTTTCGGGATGAACCTTGGACTGCGCCGCCTGAAGGGCTGTGGTCCTGTCGCAGCTCTCCGCCATCTCCCCCGGCTTCTGCAGAGCCACGGAGCCGTCAGGAGACTGCAGGGAGCAGGCAGGTCGATGGTACTCACTTTCCACATGAGAGGCCCGGGGATATTGGACCTGATTGGCATCATAACTGAAGCCATTTGCGCTTTGATATGGGTAGCCACTGTAAATTGCGGAGCTGTCGTAGTAGGTTGCCTTTTGCATCTCGCCGTTTCCCAATATTTATTTCAGAAACTGACAGGGTCTTGACACCCTTGTAGAATAACATTGGCACCCCGTGGTCACGTGACGCCTCTCCGCCAATGGCCTCCTCGGGTGAACCTAGGGTTACAAGAAGCACTGTGAGGAGAAGAAATGGTGGCGATCCATCTTACTTTTCAATACATGCCTGACACTGGAGACTATGGAAGCAAGATAGGGCCAACAGTCCTGTAGCCTATTACCGTTTACCTTATGGCTTACACAGGGCACAAAGGCACGCACTAACCTTGTATTACCATCTGTGCCAAACCACATCAAAACAAAAAGCTTTTCAGATTGCCAAATACATTTTAGAACCTAACAAGAAATTTCACGACGTTTTAAACCTCTCAGCTCAAATAACAATGAAACTGAATATAGTAAACAGAACACCTTTTAGAGAACATGTTGGAGGTAAAAAGGGTGCTGTAGGGAAATCATATTAGCGGGTTACCACACAGGAAAATAATATTTATGTTATATTGTTATTCTACCAACACGGCTGTCAACAGTATATCTAATTTTCTATGTAGCAAGCGAATGCATTCCGTGTGGCCCACAAACTTTTAACCCATTTCTGTTTTGTTTTTTTAGTGGAACAAAAAAAACAATCTTCTTTCAGTAACAGGATAGACCTCATCTCGCTGTGTTTCCACGGCCATCTGACGCAAAGCTTAAACAACCGCATTCTCTTCCTTTTCTTTTCTTTTCTTTTTTTTTTTTTCTGCTCTTTGCATTCTGCAAGATAAATGGAAGAGCCACGAGGAAACCTGAAAAACCGGGCGGGCATCCGTGCATCTCTATGACCACGCTGTGAACTTTTCCTTGCAGGCCCATAATAATGGCTGCTGTCGGTGCTGTCTGCGCGGCGGCCCGTCGCCGTGATATATGGGGGTCAGTGGGCCGGGACGGCCTGCTCGGAATGAGCGGCCCGGTGAGCTGCCAGCCCGGTACTCAGGCGGACAGAAACCTGGTATGGCACAGCTAGAGCCTGCTACTAAAACACTATAATTCACGCAGGTAACCATGGGGATCAACCTCTAAAAGATTATTGGGGAAACTATAAACCATAATAGACACAGATCCACGGGTCAGCTTGGGGAAACCTGTTATAATGTGGCATTACTAATGATGGAACTAACACTAATAGAGGAATATTTAATGTTGACTCCCGGTGTTTTAACCATTGCCATTAAACAATAGTATAGTGCAACGCATAATAATAATAATAATAATAATAATAATAATAAAAATAATAATAACAAAAATAATAAAAATAATAAAAATAAAAATAATAATAATAATAATAATATTTTGCAATACTTTTAAGTAAAAATGAATACTTTTCAATGTAAATAAAATCTAAACGCACTATTCATTTACAATTTGATTGTGAAATCCTGCCATTCTTTTGTCTGCACTTTAGATTGAAGTATTGCAGTTGCTCTAGTCAAGGAAGTAGACTAAATAAAATAAACAAAAAATGCTGACAAAAAAAAAAATAGAAGACTGCCACCCTAACTTTACTAACTTAGTTTTAACTGCTGAAACTAATAGATGTTATGTGTCTGATAATAAATGGGATCCCAACATTAACGATGTTGTGCAATACAAAATATGACGTGTTGATTTCACAACCCATAGGTGTATAGTAGTTCCGGAGCAGATATATCTAGAAGGCATTTTCATAAAATGAGCACCAAAAAACGAAAGGAAAATGTCGACAAACTCTGGGTTCGTGCAGCCGTGCAAAGCAAATCAGTATAAAATGAGCCCTGAGTTTGCCCTCAACGCAGCTAAACCGCAGACTGAAAGAAGGTGTCTTCGCTGTATCTGCACTCACACTGACCTGTAAAAGATATCAGAAAGCTTTGTGGTGTATATCTCCAGGCGAGCCATTGCGATAGTCATAAAATACAGTGAAAGAGAGACAAATGACAGACTTTCTGCGCAGCCCTCTGCTCCGCGTTAGAGAAATCTGGCTGCCTGACTGCGTGTGTGTGAACTCTTCCTGAACTGAGATCTAAGTCATACGGTGATAAATCACCGCGCGACACACAAACTCCGCCATTTACAACCGAGGGAGCCTATTTCTGGCCTGCTTACCTTATCCTCTGACGACGAATGCAGAGCACCGAGCGATATTTTCTCATTCAGCGACGAAATCGATCACAGCCGTAATCCACAGAAAAAGTTTAAAATGCAGGGCTGGCTCGGTGAAGCAGCAGCAGCAGAGTGCGCCCTGCCATGCACCAGGCATTAGCAGCCACAACAAAAAAAAAAAAAGGGAAGAGCCGAGAGAAACCCCTTTCCTTTTCTTTTTTTTTTCCCCTACTCAACGTGGATGGGTAAACCGAGATTACGAAAGCAGGCGTGAGCAGTCAGGTCAGCGAGATAAGAGTTATCTGGCCTCAAGATTGAATTTATCGTCATGCTATAGAGCAATGCCAGGGCTTCATAGCAATATTAAACTCAGCCAAGGCTATGCTAGACTATGTGATCCTTCACCAGTACCATGCAGACACAGTGAACTGCCCCGAACCAGAGCGTCACCATAGACAAAAAAAAATTATGCAAATAAGTAGTGCCTTGGAAAGCCAGTTCAAATCAAGTGGCTGCCTCTCCTCCTCCTCCCCCAACCAAATGAGGTAGTGTGTCTGGAGGAAAAAAAAAGAATGCATCGTTACAAAATAGCATTCAATCTATCCCTAAAGTGTTTTAAATGTGTGTTTGTTATTATTTACTCCACGTCCTGCAGTGGAAGTATGAGCCCAGTGGATGAGAGGTAGGAGAGAGGGGAGAATACAAAGGAATACTCAGCCGCTGACCATGCTGCATTTCCATTTCCACGGGACATAAAGGGCTTTTTTTTTCCGCGGCTTAATCATTAACCCGCATTTTTGCATATAGTCCTCAATCTTTTGGCACAAGGGACGCGCAATTCGTTTTCATCCCAGAGCCAGTTATTCCACTGTGTGCATGGCTTCTCGTATGAAGAATACAACACACTATTATTTTAGGATTAGAAAGGACAACAACTGGAGATCAAAGCCGTGTTCGATGTATATCAAGGGAAAAACCCCACCAGGAGCAGGGTGTGAAACATGGGAAGAAGGTTCATCACCAAAAGGCAGAGAGGAGGACATGCAGCGAGGATCAGGGGAGAAGAGAGCCGGCAGCAGGGGGAATCCCTCTGCATGGCAATGCTTCTCTTTTGCAGCCCCCAAAAAAAAAGAAATGGGGGAAAAAAAATTGATGTATGTCCTCTTAGCTAACCTGGGCTGTGAACACGTCCAGAGCTGCAGCTTCTCTGCTGGTTTCAGGCTCTGGGACAAAATTCAATGACACAATTAAAAAGATAGAGCACACGGACGGCGTGGGAGGGTGAGTGGGACAAAAATTCACGCGTGAGGATTTTTTTTTTTTTTTTTTTTTTTTTAGCCAACTCGGCTTTTTCTTTTCGAAACCAGAGTAGTCACATAGTTTAATTATTTACCTCTTTGTGTTTCACTAAAATGCTGATTCGCCTCTCTTTAATTTGGCCCTGAGCTGAGGGGGAAATGTCAGTGAGCTGTTGGTCGCATACTGCCGTGCATTCAAAAAAAAAAAAAAAAAAAAAGTGTAAAACAATGTGGGAGAAAGACAAAAAAAATCTGAAATGTTGATGAAAGAAAATCAATTTTTTTTTTAAATTTCAGTGCAGTAAACTATAGCAGCTACAAGCAGATGGCTTTCACTGAAAGTAGTTTTTGAAAGGAGTAAGGCACCGCTCCAAGAGCTGCGATTCCCCTCGTCACTTTTATAGTGACAAATTACACCACAAAGACAAGTGGAAGAGAAGGAATTATTGCTTTCGGGCTGGTCATATTGCTGCTACAAGGAAACGTACAAGCCATGCTTCTCTATCCCTGCAAGTGCTTTGGTGGGCGTGCGTGGTACTTATTAGAAATTGAATAAGGATATCACCATCAAGCATTCATAACACAAATCAATAAAGATATATGGACTTACCGAAGGCAGTTCAAGGTGTCTCGGAGACCGTGCGATGGCCTGGATTTACTTGGCTGGATTTCTGCAATGAGGAAGAAATATTTTCAATTTCTCAGATGATAACGCCTTTTAACCTGTTCTGGAAACTATAGAAGTGCGTGTTGTATTGCTATATAGTGAGAACATTTGATCAGAAATAATAAGTATATTGCTGTTGTACGTAATTGTTTAGGCCTTATTTTAAAAAAAAATGCACAAAATGAAACATTTTAAAAACAGGCCAACCCATATCTAGTCAATTTCAATGCAAGCATTTTGATGATAATTATTTGGCTCAGATCGTAGATTTAGCAGCAGGCTCCAAGTCTTTGTGTTCAAAAATTTAATTATCTTAACAGCTTCGAGAAACCATTACAATTTAGCTTCTTTCTTTAGCATTTTGCAACACAATATAAACCATAATATAGCCTTCTGTAGGAAACACAAGACCATCAAGAAATAATAAATAAACTGCATAAATAAAAAACCAGGTTTCAAAGATTGTCCTCAGACACAAAAATATTACAACCAAATATCTCAGCTTATATCAGCGTAATATCACTAATAACATTTTTTTTTTTTTAAATGGGCCAATGCAAATATTATGTTTGTTGTTTCCCTGCTGGCCGGTAAGCATTTTCTCCACAAACGGATCGAATAGTCATTAGCTCTCGCGCACCATCTTCCCCAGGTCCCCGCGCCCATAAATCAAGCAGGAGCGCCGTGACCTCAGCGCGGCCGCGCGGTCCTGGATGGCACTCCGTCTTCCATTATATCCTCGTTTCCCTGGCGGAGCTACACAACCCCACTGCTTTCCTCTACTTTTTATGGAGCCCATCTGATCTGATGTATCATTTACGCACAAAAATCCAACGTAAATACGCGAGCTGTGTTGTTTTATAGAACCGGTTGCACATTGGGCCGGCCGCGTGGTACGTTTGAGTTTTTTTTCTATTTAAATGGACGCTTTATTTACACTCGGTTGTGCATGCCTATTTGTCCAAATGATATGCTAGATGGGAATAAAACAGAAATATTATGAATAATTATTTACTTCTTTATTCTAAGTGTACACGGAAACTAATAATGGCTTTATATGATGTTTAGCCTCGGAACCATACCATAGAACAATGCCTATATCTGAATGGCTCAGACAAAATCCTTAAATGTTTACCTATAAATGCCATGTGTCATTTCTGAAGGCCTATTTATGTTTCGCTTGATTAGCTATGATGAATCGGAGATATTAACAGATAGGTGCATATCGATAGCTTCTTAGTACCTGTCTATTTTCTCGCCCTGCAGAAACCCTGGAACCCTGTGTTACTGACCTCTGCCTCGCGCAGCAATAACTCACGACAGTAATGAACAATCGGCGGAAATACCTCAAAATAAAATCCATCCTCCCAAAGCTCGGGCTCTGACTCTGTCCGCGTGGAAAAACATATCCGTCCGTGACAGCAGTATAATACATCCACAAACCCGGGATCCTTTCTCTTTCAGTCTGCCTCTCTTTTCTTTTTCTCCCCTCGATAAACAAACTACAAAGCCCGGACTCCCCTCACTAAAAGTGGGGGTAACCCGCATATAATCAGCATCATATGGCCAGACCGGGGCTCCGGTTTTCTTCCCCGTGCCATAACATCGCGCAGTATTATGCGCCCTGCTCACGTGATGCAACGTCAACTTAAATCCCTTTTATTTGAGCCCGTGAATCATTAATGGAGGCAGTCATTGCCCCTGAGGAGAAACGGATCAGTTTGGAGGGAGAAAAAAGAGGGGTATGTGACACTGCAATGTATCTGGCAGAGGAGCAAGTCTCTCGCAGAGAAGCAGCTTTTCCACGTGTCGCCCATTCAGAGGCAAATACTGTTCTGTCACTTTTAAAGTGCCATATATTTGGTGCCTGTTAGTGGCTGAAAGAGCTAATCCTGCCTGCCTGTATGCTGAGTCTCAAGTGCAGCCACAGCTCGGTGCCAGGCGAAAAAACAGAATGTGTTGCACTGCAGCGTGATAATTCGCACTATGTGAGATGGAGAAAGCTTTTACTACAATATACCATTTAAGAGTGGCATAATGATAACTCATCACTCCAGCAAACGTCTTCTCCTTTCTCTTTACAACACAGCAGCCAGGGCTGAAGAGAGCTTTACTCAATATCGCCCCCCCTGTCCACAGTCCGGTTGTAGTACCACTTAATCAGCATTTGGTTCTCCATCAGCAAAAGCCTGCATGCCGTTGGCCAAATAAGGGGGGGGGGGGGGGTCACATTTACCTGTCCTACATAAGGACGGTGTGCGCCCTGGTGGTCGTGAGGGGTGGCTGTCACTCAGCGGTGAGCGGAAAGTGGAGGTGAGGTGACCAAAGAGTGGCTGCTCGACCCCGCTGATCACTACATGGACCCCCATTCGACCTAAATACGCTAACACGTATCCTATGACCAACTGAGTGATGTTAGAAATTACAGGTCTGTGCAAAGGAAGAGTTCTGGAGCTTTTGAAGGGGAGTTGTGGGTACTAGAACCTGATCCTGCCTCTTTGTCAAAGCCAAATCCATGTCTAAAAAGAATGGTAGATTATCTAACTTTTGCCACTCCAGATATTGGCAAAAGTCATAGCCCGGAAGAGCTTCTCTCGGCACCGTTTGGCGCTTGTTTTCCGTCAACACCGAGCAGCAGGCGTGGAAAAATCCCACCAAAACTATTAATCATTCGGGGCGGACATAGACAGCATCCCACTCCCACACCAGCCTTTGTCTTCTCAAACTACAACTTGAGCGGTAAACTTTTAAAGACAGGAACGGAAGCAGACCAGCGCTTATTAATTCACCTTCACCATTTCTAGAACTGAAGAAAAGAGGAGGAATATTAATGATGAGGGGGAAAAAAAAAAAAAAAAAAAAAAAGTTTTACGCACAGGTTTTTAGACGCATGGTTATATAAAGAAGACTATTTATATTTTGTTAAACAACGTTTGTGTCTGTAATTTGTTATCTTGTTCTCTCTTTGTTCTTCCACAATTGCAGATGTGAAGCTGTCACTAGGATTATATGGCTGGACATGACCGTGCACTGAAAGTTAATCCCACGTTGCCTTTCGCCACGGCACCTGAACTTTTCTCTTACCCGGGCAGAGGCATAGAGAGTCGAGTGGGAACTTATTTTGAGTTCAAAACGGGGAGACGATGGAAACCGAAGGCCCTCGAGCTGGTAGTACACTTTTTTTCCATTTCTGTTGCACTTTTTCCAGACTTACCCTTTGCTCAAAAGTAGTAGTTGATTAATTATGTTTTAAATCTCAACTGTTTTGTTTCTTTTGCATGAAACAAATGTTTCAGAGTTATTTACACAAATCAAGGCTTCTTATCACTGTCAGCGAAGAGGAGTTAGAGGCGCAGACCTCTGGATGTTGGCCAGACGCGGTCCATATCTCCCCACAATGTTGACACTCGGAGCTTTTAACAGCCAGGCTTGGGTTACCGATACACTCAGACGAAGATAACTCTTTCTGCGAGGTTTACATCGGCCAACATCAAGGCTAATGCGAAATCCAACGCCTTATAAACCGACTTGGAGGCATCGCTCACGGATGCAGCGGGACTAGGACAACGTAATTGTTTGCGTAAAGGTGGTTGTAATAAAGCAATTTTCATGTTGAACTTACTGGCTCTTTTTTTTTTTTTTATGACAGAAAATGTTCTCAGGTCATATATAATAGGCTTTTGTTTAATAGCTGTCAGTTAGATGTTGGAGGTAAGTGCAGAATAGCCCATTAATAATAATAAATATTATTATTTGTATACACGTTGTCACATACCCTAAGGACTCTGTTAATGTTTAACCTGTGACTAAAGTCACTATTGTGTTCACTCTCTTTGAAAGGCTCTTTCAAGCAACACACTATCCATTGGCATTAATACTGTTGTTTAAACACACTTACTCCCTAAATAGTCTCAATTCTTACAACTAACAAATAGTAGATATTTCACTGTCACAATCCATAAAACAGCAACTAAGCGTAGCTCCATGATTGAAGGCATATTGTTTTTGAGGTACATTTAGCCAGTTTAAATGCAGAATGTTGCTTCTTTTCGTTATTATGACTTATGCACGACAGCCTTATATGATTGTATTACTTCATACTCAGTTTCAGCTGCAACTATATACGACAGTTACCTCTGCAGCCGCATGTGTAACACCCCTTCATTTTAAACAAATGCTCGAAATGATTTAGTCTCATTAAGCATTTATTTGCAAAGTGAAGGTTGAATTTTATTATCCTAATTTATCGTGCTTTGAAGATTTAAGAAGTTATAGAAACTTAGACCTGCTGTCTTGTACCATATTTACTGAGAGGTGCAAAATAATACAAGGTTCAAGCTTGTTTAAACGTTTAAGCACTAACTAGGCATACACACACATATTGTGTAATCATTGTAGTTTTTTAAGTCAATAAAAACATTTTGCAATCAAATTGAATCATCAAAATTATGACTTTTTTGAGTTTAATAAGCAAATTATGATATTAGCAAGCTCAGGACTCTGCTGCAATGTGTATCTGGAAATAAACAGATCATATTATAATATGCATGGCTATGCGTCAGAAGATTATGAAACAAACTCTACTTCCAGGATATTTTATATTCATTTTTTTAACACCTCCACACAATTTAAGAGGAAAAAACAGCCAAAGCTACTCACAAGTCATGACGTTCTGTGCCCAGCGGACAGAGTTCTGTCAGGGGAGAAGAGATCTGACTCGCACCCTGCAGAGGATCACTTCAAATGAAAATAAGGTAGATTTTCATTTCTATTTCTGACCCCGGGGCATTCATTATTCAAGAAGTCACGTGAACGGGCGAATTAAAATTTCAGTACATTGGAAGTGACCTCTATTCGCGAATCAAATTACTTGAAATCTTGTAATTTAACTTTGGACTTCTTGGAGTCTGCGCAAATTCGGTGCCAATCAGCCTCAACGACATCTTCCGCACAGTTTCCATGTCAGCAGCAAGTGCTGCACAGAGAGCTGAATGGCAGACTATATGCAAAAATGGTTTAAACATATCAGCAGGATTATTTTTCTTATGCAGACAAACAAGTAAAAAAAAATGTGAAAGATGCAACACAAACGGATCCAACAGGATACAGCTTCTACTAAAATATTGTTGGTGAACAATCTGACTGTGTCTGTCACTCTGTGGCTTTTAGTGTGGGAATGCTGCTGCAGTTTTATTTAATTTATTATTAAATGCATTGCAAACCCATTCATTGTGCTAGTATTGGCATGTATATTGAGCAGAAACCATCAGTGCCAAAATATATTGAAAATCATACTAAATGACAAGCAGAATGCCAGCATGTTTCAACTCATCTCTGCACTCCCTACACGCCCTGACAGGGGTGTTTCTGTGATCTATTGCAGAAGAGCTGTCTCTAAGAATAATTTTGGGACAATTCATGGCTCAGATTCACACCTAAATACCGTTTTTGTTTCCGCGCTGTCTCTTGGTAAATCTTAAATGGGAAGAAAAAGCTCGCGGAGGTCTCAGCTCTGATGTATGGTCTTAACATTGTGTGTGTCGAAAGGTCAGGGGTCAGAAGAAGTACTCCAGGCTGGTGATTGGCCAGAGCCGGCCGTGTCCCCTGGTTGAACTCCCTATTGTTTGGATGTAGCAGGTAGTGACCAACACTCACACTCTGGTGCACTGAGGTTGGCTGCGATCTCCTTATAATGGCACGAGAGAACAATATGTGAGGCCGGATACATTTAACAATTTAAGGTTGGTTTGATTCCCGTGTAAGAAGCAAAGCCTGCGAAACTTAAGCAGCTGATATGTGCCTCTTAAATTCCAACCACATATCATCTTAATCCACGAAAATGTGCATGACATTTTCACATTCGTGTACATTTTACGGATTAGAATTTCAGTCAGTTGACCATAATGACGTAATGCAGTCAGACATATCACTATTTACGCAAGCTGGGGAGACGTTTTGTAAGACATACTTCATGTTCAGTAAATTGCACATATAATACACCTGAAAATGTTGGAACTGTTTCCCTCTCTGTAAATATTACTAAACTAAATATTAGCAAAGAGAAGCTGAAACAAGTTAGTCATCGCTGCAAATAACATATTATATAGCAAATATATTTTTGATTCTATTCAGATTAATAATAAAAAAAAAGGCATATAAAGTATTATGAAAGTGTGGTGCAATAAATTATCCAATGCTCCGACACACTACCACAATATTACGCACGCATCTCCAAACACTACAAACTCAAATTATTTAAATAGTAGTGAAAAAAAAGTATCCACGTCCGCGTACAGAAATAAAAAAAAAACAAATAGCATGACAATTAATTGTTCGAGTTTGAAAATGCAATCTTTAAAAAAAAACATTTTTTTTAAAAGGAGGCACCTAAATGCATTTGGCATGTTAATACGCACGGCTTCAAAAAAAAATACATGTTGCGCTCAAATCAAATCAGTATTTGCAATGACAAAAATATCCAAAGCCAAGTCGACCTTATAAGTGAAGTACATATTTATTTCACAAGGACAGATTGAACCTACACTAGCCTACATCACAACGATCATTACTGAGACAACAAATACAAATATTCACAGTTTAGAACACAGCACAACATGGGACGGACTAGCACAAATAAACCTAGACCTTACAACAACAACAAACATAATTCTACTTGACGAAATGCTTTCCTTATTGTGCCTTCATTATGATTTGCCTATGTACATTAAATGTGAATGTCACCTGGACTACATTCAACAGTAAACCAACCCACTCAAACACACAAACTACACTGTTACTCTGACAGATGCCCTTCCTCTAAAACAGCCGTCTGGTTTTCTAACTGGCATCTAGAGTCTCGCTAAATATCTTTCAAGTATATTAGAACTTTCCATGAGCAATAATACAAAATAAAAAAATAAACAGAAAAACAATACTCAAAGAGAACATAGAAAAATTACTTTTACCTCACTCAATTTTAACTGTAGTGATACATTTTGATCCTTCGTTTGAATGTGCGTTATCCTTCTTTCATAATAATAAACAAATATATAAACACTTCAGTTGCCACCGTGGCAATTAAAGGTGAATTTCAAGCTTATATGAAGAGGGCGAGGACGACCGGAGAGGGAAAGGGTACAAAGGACGTGACAGGGGCCCAATGGCAGAGGCAAGGTGAAAGAGATAACACCATGTGTGTGTAAAATACTGAGAATCGGTCCATCAAATTCCACTTGTGATATTTGCCATCTCAGTCTGGATTGGGATTTTGTGGGATGGGGTTAATTTCAGCACTATAGACCTGCGGTGCACGGCGTGGGGACAAGCTGCTGGCCTGTTTTGATCTGCTGCTGCTGCTGCTGCTGGGCCCCCGAGGCTGAGGACGAGGCCGAGCTGGAGGAGCGGATCTTCGTGTTGGGAAGCTTGTGCTCCTTCTTCCACTTCATCCTCCGGTTCTGAAACCAGATCTTGACCTGGCGCTCGGACAGACACATGGTGTGCGCAATCTCCACCCGCCTGCGCCGGGTCAGGTACCGGTTGAAGTGGAACTCCTTCTCCAGCTCCAGAGCCTGCTGGCGGGTGTAGGCAGTGCGGGACCTCTTGGGCACTCCTCCATTGTAATTGGGATTGACTGGAGGAGAAAAAAGCCATATACAGGCAAGCAAGCAGGTGTTACATGCAGGCGGATACCGTTTATTCCAAAGCCATATAGTTCCTCCAATGGACACATTACAAGGTTGAAAGACGATAAAAACATTACTGGGTTTGGTGGGAAATCACAGCTGCCCTGTTTGTTTTACTCTCTACCTTGTTTCAGTTTACGGACATGACCTTAATGTGGAGATGCCGAGTGTACAAGCACTCGCATCCAGGGACATATCAAGCTTAGAAATGATTAACAAAACAGCGGGGTTGGATATTACAGTTTGGCTCGGCTCCAGTGGTGGAGGTACTTTGGGTTAAAAAGCAACAAAGGCACATGGCCCCGACAGACGAACACAGGCAATAAAATTTACGAGGGTCCTTAATTACCGACCCTGCTGCTCGATAGTCGTAAATTGCTGTTGTAAGGGCTGCTACTAGTGCTGCCTCAATAGGCTTGCGTGTGTTCCAGTGGTTGTTTCTCAGTGGTTCTGCTATTTAACCGTGACGATAACTCACCGTTGTTAACGTGGACCTTTTTCATCCACGGATAGACCACCGGCTCCTTGCCCTTCGCTACGCCGGGATATGCCTCACTGGCGAGGCTGCAGTCTTTGCTGGCATTTGCCCCTGCGCCACCGTCTGGGGCCGCGGTGAGACGAGGACCGTGGCTCTGTGGAACCGGCTGCGGCTGTGCGTGGTGCCCATCGGCGAAATCATCGAGTCCGGTGGCGGGGACGTTACCGTAATCGTAGCCCGTTTCTGTGTAGTTTGACCTCGGATAGGATGGTTCGTCGTGATGGGGGAAGCCCGTATCTTTTGGCCGCTCGTAGTAATCACCAGGGTTGGGGATGTATCCGCTCTGCTGATATTCGTCGCATGGAGGAAAGGAAGGCTCGATATAGTTGGAGTTTATCAAGTAGGAACTCATGGTCATTAATTTGTGAAGTGCAACAATACTAATTTTTATCGCGCTGTCGTTTTTCTGATCTCCACAAAACCCTCCTACTCCCTGTCAAATGTACAAAGTTGCCTGGTCACGTGTGAAGCGCCACCAATCACCGCGTGTCCTGTGGGCATCATGTAAACAGGAACCAATGGAAAGCATGGCATTGGTACCACCGACACTGCTCGGACTGGCTTACGTTGATGTTTTCCTTATTAAATCACAGTATATAAAGCAAAACCAATCAACTAACTTGTTTACTGCATGGAGTCAAACTTATGTGGGTGAGGCTTTCCTGCCTGTTAAAAAAAAAAATATCCACCTCCTTTGAAACAGAAAGTGGATATGAAATTCAAGCCGTGACAAAATAAAGGTTATCACAAACAAAGGAATATTTCTAATAGTGACGTGAATGTCTGTTGTTGGAGTTTAAAACGTGTTGAATCCTAATAAATAGATGAACAGGGAAACAACGAGCACGCCCACACAACAGTGCACACTGTAGTGTTGCAGCTATATTAGCTTCAATTGACATGATCGAAAAAAGAAAATAGTGCACAAGCTTCCTGCAAGCAGTGACGAGCCGCTGCTCTGCGGACATACAAGCCTGCATATCAAACATAGGACTTGTGCATCAGTAAAAAACCTGGTGAATACCCGCTTAAGACACACACATAAACAGAAAACACTCGCCTCGCAGGTTGCACACCTGCGTACATGGATATGGCCCCTTATTTTCATTTCAAATGTCAAAAAGGTTGTTTTCTGAAATTTGCCAGGTGATAGCAATAATTCCAGGCTATTGTTTATGTATTTTTTTTTGTACCACATGAAAGTTATCTGGCTCTGATCGCACGGCCACCACGTATTGTCAGTGTCAGTCCTCTGCGTTAACTGCCATGGAGAAGCACATCCAAACACTGGACAAACACTTGCAGGACACGAACCTTTCCTTACAGCCACACCACCAAACCAAAGCGTGGGATATTTTAAACCAGCACAGACAATTTAGAGTAAGACATGCCAGAATTGCTCTGCACAGCACAGACAAGCTCACATCCAATGCAATTTTCTAAATTTGATTAAGTTTGGAAATATATAAAAAGCTTTGCCACAAACAATTTTTTCCAGCATTTCAATACAAATATCCAATATCTTGCGGGTCCTGCAGCACCGCTTTGATGTTAACCACCATGCTCAGATAATAACATAAACATTTGTTGTAACTATGGAAATATGTTTTGAAGAGAGTGGGGTACTGAACGTTTAAAGGGGGAAATATTCCAAGGTACAACAAAAAAAAAAATGAAATAATAATAACACTTAATGCATGTATTTTAGGGAAGACTCACATACATTTTTTTGAAATAAACAAAAAGTGGACACTGCATAATTCTAAAGGTAAAAAAATATATAAAAGTCTCTGACCGTGCTCCTCGCCATCAGCCATCACGTCCACGTCCTTTTTCTTCTCCATGTCCGAGGTGCCACACTGTATATGTGTCCCATGAAGAGGCAGCAGCTCTTCACAAAGCTCATGCACACTGTCCACGCCAGCAAGGCCTCTGCATGGAGAAACAAGAGGCCAAACTTCGGAAATATTGAAAGCTTTCTTTTCTCTCTTTTTTTTCTTTTTTTTTTTTTTTCCTGGTCCCCCCTATTCTATTCGCTCCTCTAAACAGAGATAACTTCTGCCTGACCCCAAAGTGACACCGTTTCCATTTTGTTTCTGATTAATCTTGCCCATTGACAGTCTTTGTTAAACAACAAGGCGTGCCCTTTTTTTCCAAAGAGGCGACATTTTCATATCTGTTAGACGCAGTGACCTGAGGTTCACCCCGGACTTGGACTTCAGTTTTGCATGGTCTGTTCAGCTCTGGGGAGTTGGGGGAGCACTTATCGTAGGTCAGCACCGAGAAAGCTCCATAAAGGATTCAAAAAATGTGCAAAAGACTGCAAACCCTCTCGAAAATAACACGTCGAACTACGTGTCAGGATATGTGCAATGGGGGATCTTGCAACTATAGAGATCTGCTTTTATGTTTTATTTAATATAAAATACACTAGATTTTTTTTTTTTCTCACAAATGCTGATCTCCATCACTGAATCTCATTTTTGGACGCAGACAACTTAAAGCAGGTGAATCTTTTTTCTTCCCCACAGCAGCCAGAGGCAGGCCTCAGTTTTTCCTTTTCAAAAAAAAAAATTGCCCTCTTTCCTTCTTAGCATCTTAGCACACTGTAGCTGTAAGGCAGAGCTGCCACTATCTTGTGTATCTTACAGGCTTTCTCACATCTAACTCATTGTAAATGGCAGCTGATGTACTTTCCGCCATACATCCACTGTATCCGTATGGCCAAGAGACCACCTGAGAGGCAATATGTCAACATAATGTCAGCGGTAAGACGACTTCACATCATATCTAAATTTACAGTCTGCTGCCATTCTATTATATATAGGTCCTGTATAAATATGGGCAACATCAGCTTGGCTATTATCCACTTACTCAGGTCATTCTACTTGTTGCTATGGACTACTTTCTTTTCTTTAATGTTTCACCTGTGAATAACTTTATTAAAATACATTATCATGATTCAAAAATCCGGTTCAGTGTTACAAAAGAAGCATTTTTAGATAGCAGTGCTGGCAATACCTCCGTTATCTAGTCCAGGCCTGCAAGGTGCTGCTGTATAGGTTTGGATATAATAAAGCATCTGGAAATCTCTCCAACAATGCACGAAATATAATAGGACAATAATCCCCCCATTTGACCATTGGAGTACAAGGAAGCATTTGGAAACAATGTTAAACTAGTTTACACTATCTCAGCAATTTTCCACTCAATTTAAAGACCCATTTCGCTCTTAATGTGAAGAAAACCCGTTACAGCTTTTGTGTTCGAGATTTTATTTAAGGTTATAATAATCTAACAGCCAGATCACGGTGTTCCCTTTCACAGCATATACTGCGAGGTGAAGGTCTATTTAAGCAATATACATCATGCTGACAGTTTACTGTAAATTTAGATTATCAGAGAAGTGCTGAGACGATAGTGACAGATTGCAGATGGTTCTCACAAGGTCTCCTGTCTGTACGGAGCCCTGACGGTGAGATAAAAAATCCTCTCTGCATTCAAGATGTGGCGAGGATTCGGGCCAGAAAACACCTTTCATATCTTTATGGAAATATTTTGATACAGGTAAACGCTCATAATACAAATGTTTTCTTTCATACGGTGGGCCACGTGCGATTGTCTTTGCAGGACTGGCAACAGAACGAACTTTCACAATAAATCAGAATCCGCACTTGCTTTTATCTGCAGCCTGCAAACTTTGATTAGTCCAATAGCAGTGACCTTCAGGCCTTAAACGATAGTTAAAAGAGACGAACAAAAAGCAGCTACATCCTTCAGAAGGTGCACTGACAACTTCCTTATTCCTCTCAGTAAAGAGGCCGTTGCAATTGAAAGTACTGAGCCAGAATATTCCAGAGATGGACGACACAGCTACATGTTACCAAAACGCGAAGAAGTTTTATGTAGTTTATAAAATGTTAAATAAGTTGCACTGTGCACTTTATTGGGTGTCAACAATGTGACTGCCAACGGTTGGATTAAAAGAATTGAAAACATGAAATGCTGCTTGCTGTTGAAAATGATTCTCATTTTGAGAAAACTATGCATTGAGCGACGAGTTTGCATCACATCGGGTCGCTTTCATTCTTCATTGACGAGCTTTTGCTTTTAAATTCAATAAACAAAGTTGGGAATTAACAAATGACTCGCCTTCCCTGAATTTCATTAAAAACATTTTTACACATTTCAACACTACAAAGTGCAACATATCTATTGTGGGGGTGTGTTACGTGTCTATAAATGTATAAAATGACTACAAATAAAATGAGATTTTGAAATTTTATACAAAAAAGTGTTTATTTTCTATTAATTTCATGTTACGGTGACAATAAAACGTTGATGAAATCGAAAGTGGCAATATAGTCAGAATGTATTGATCATTTTTACTAAAGAAATCCCAGATTATTAGGTTTTTTTATTCTGGTTTAAATTGAAAAATGTCTATTTTTGAACAAAAAAGTTGTTATGATCTTGTGTTGAGTTGCCGTAACATATACGAAGTTTTGCAATTTAGCCGAGACCCAGTTTCAGGCTTCTGAAGCATAATATCAATACAATTATTTTGTTTTTGGCGTCACTTTGGGTTTGTTATGAGCCATATTTTTTGTTACTTTTATTTTTCATTGGGCCTTCACATCTATAACCAAAGGTGCAATATTTTAGCTTGCTTTAAGAAATCACTGCATTCATTTTCAAAGAGGTTAAAAAGGCCCAGTAAAAAAAAAAAGAAAAAAAAGAAGCAAAGTCTATAGAAACCTTTATATTGCTACAAAAAAAATAATATTTTTTAAACTTTCCCTCTACGAGTCACACAAACATCTGTGCCATTTCTGTTTTCTTAAAAGGCTTCTATTCAGCAGATCAGGAAGAGAGGGGCTAAATGTTTTTTAAGGGGTCCGGGGGCTCAATTTGGGGGCTGTGGGCCTTCCCATTACCCTGTGACCGGGTCGAGAGTATCAATCCTCAAAATGCAAATTTTGCCCTCGTCCCTAAACATATCAAATGCAATTTATTCAAAGGAAATTCACCAATCAACCGCCCTAATAAAACGCCAGCCACTCAATCTTGTTGCTGGGGACGGGTGGGGGGTCCCCTCCCCCGGTCCCAAACGCGAGGTCACCGCGCTTTCAGGGTTCACCTGGAGTGCACCGTGCAACATATGTAATTCAAAGCTATTCTGTCTTTTGTGTGGAGAGTCAAGATCGCTATTATAAGGCTGGCATCAAGCTCCGAGTGAACAGATGACGGAGACTTGTTTCAGCGCGTAAACTTTTGACCCCAATTTTTCCTCCTCTTCTGCAGCTATCTCGCTCTCATCTGTCCCAGCCCAGTGAGATATCTGCCCCTCTCAACGAAAAATTGATTTGAACAATGTGTATATCTCTTGCCATCACGATGATCATTTTCACAAATTTCATAATTAGAGAAGATGCCAGCACAAGACCCAAAATGCAATTGTAGCTTTATGATGTTTCCAACGAGGGAGTGAAAAGATAAATCCAATAGGCTCCTACTCAAGACTAATAGGGCCGTAAAATATGCAAATCATTCATTAGCGGTATAGAGCAACCAAAAGCAGCCAAAAGTCTTTGTTGGAGGCAACACTTAAAGTTAGACTCCCCCTCTCCCTTCACACTGTCTTCTCCTCCAGTGCAGGATGTTACCACAGGCTCTGTGTCCCTGGGTAAATTCATTTGTACGCATTATGCTTATAGGCAACGCCAAGCAAACGTGTCATTAACGTGAAGGCGTGTGTGTGCGCGCGGTACCGTGGATGTGTGAGTGGCTTCCCCTCTCTCCATACAGCAGGGTGACAGTGAACTTGGCCTAAAGCGAGCTCTGCTGGTGGCTCTGAGAGGATGCAGATTTATCTTGGTGCTGTGGCTGACCTCCAGATGAACCTGCAGCGCTTCTCTCTCTCTGCCTGGCAGTATGCCGCACATGGGGCCCTGTCGAAATGTCTCCTTCTGAAATATTGGCAATGGTTTAAATGTCCAAATAGCCGCACTCTCTGTGTGTCCTTTTGTATTTCCAGTGTCCATAAAATCAAACTGGAAAAAGTGTAAATCCAGTATTTTCTTAGGATGTTGACTTCTACACATAACAATGATCAAAATGTGTTAAGCATAAACCGAGAGTTATCGTCAGCATGGTGTGGATTATTCTGGGCATTTGTCGATCGGTGCAACCCCAAAACTTTGTTTTTTGTTTGATAAAAATGGGGGGGAAATTTAAATAAGTGTGGGGGATAATTCCACCTCGTCTGTCCATAATTTGCTTCCGAAAAGTGTCCAGATTATAGTTCCACTCCAGCGTTGTTGGAAATGGATTCAAGAAGTTATCTAAACTGATAAATACATGTGTTTATTTGCAGAAATGTAACGCTTCTAGGTAGAATGATGTAGGCCTCTGCAGTAAAAAAAATGAAACTTGATATTTAAGTTATGATGGCTGACAATGTAACCTATGCTAATCTGACCAGTCAACAATTTAAGAAAACTAGATTGTTATTCAATAACCCCAACCCTCATGAGGCTCAAAAAAGGGTATATCCAAAAAAAATGGGATGTTTTCATATTTGGCCTGGACATTTCACATTAGAAACGGGCATATTGAGTCACTCTTCTCTCTTTAGTTGAAAACAATTCGCAGGGTCAGAAAACGAAAAAGGACAACGCGTCCAAAAAAAAAAAAAAAAGTCAGAAACGATATAGTTTGTTCCCATTTTTCAGTCGATGGCTTTTGGAATCAGGGTCCGGCTGGTGGCTGGTTTCGTCCCGGCTCTGATGGAACAAGAGGTCACCACAAAGCGAGAGTGACTTTTAAGAGGTCATCTGAACTTTTCAACCCCAAACACAAAAACGACGTTGCTGACTCAAAACGGAATTCCTTTTCAAATGTCTCCCTGCTGTTGTTTGTTCCCATGTTGTGTTTACTTGACACTGTTTACAGCCTGTCCCGAAGCCATACATGTGGAGCGCAGCGCTCAGCAAAACAACAACTGCAACTTGTTAAAAAGAGATGGACCTACAATTTCCAAACCAAAAAAAAAAAAAAAAAGTCATCAGCACATAGAGAATCCGATCAAACGGAGCTAGCTGTAAATCTGTAGGCCTGCATTAGCGCCTAACTTTATCAAGGAAATCTCCACACATCCTTTGGAAACTTTCTGGTTCACGGTCTGTGGATCCTCCAATGTAATAAAACGACAACAACTAGAAGTTTGTGGGGGTGGAAATGGACACAGAGATAATTATCCAACATGTAAAAATGGATTATGAGTTACACCACAGATGGAGGGAAACAAGTTACACGGGGAAGGAAGCAATTAAATAGCCATGAGCCGGACCCAACCCTGCGCAACATCTGCCGAGACCAGGATTCAACACTGCACGACTGACAAATTAGTGTAATGGACTAATAGGGACAGATAGAGGGAGCAAATAGAATAATAAGGCTGTTTAACACAGGCTGGCTGTTCTCGGGCTACCGGTTAGTCTGCAGAAACTTACCCAGAGACGCAGTCCTCATCCTGGAGAGCGTCCGGTCCATACTGAGGCAGACTGAGCAATAGAGACGTTCTGTACCGGTCAAGTAACACTTACAGCCTGCAAAGAGAGAGTCAGACGAAGCCTCGCCGTCAGTGCGATTATATGTTATGTGCAATATACTGTCAACTCCCCAAAACCATAAAACTTACTTTAATGGCTACCACGTGACCGTTTATGGCCAGTGAGCCTATCTGGCCGCGCTCTGGATGATTTTTACGATCTAATTCATAGACAAAACCCCCCATTCATTTAGCACCCAAATGTCAGAGAGCCAGAATCGGCCCTAATAAAGTTTACAGCTTGAAAAGTCGAGCTGATTCTCCGGGAATAGCCCAGGAGTCTGTGCGCAAAGGGGACGCCCGGCCACTGGAGTCGGTTAGTGGCCAAGGACCCCAAAGCCCCCCCGCTCCACAGCAAGGTGAGTAAAACATGAAGCTTTCATTCAAGGGGACCTGTTGAATTCGAGGATTTAACTTGAAGACAATTTTGTTGGCTGCTCACACAGGTGACTTAAAGATGTTTAGAGCAAACAGCGAACTGTGACTCTCCTCTTCCGTGACGCACTCGTGGCAAAAGCGTAAACGAGTGTTGAATATTTTACAAAAACGTACACTCACTGTAATGTTGCCGTTCCAGTAGAAAGTTTATTATAATGGCCATCATCGTCATCATCATCATCATCATCATAATTATTATTAATATTATAGTATATTCTTGACTTCCAGTCTTTGAAAAACATTTACAAAAAGCTAACCACGATGGAGTTATACACATAGGCAATGAAATGTACTGTGGTGACCCTCCACATTAAAAACAGCTGATGGAAAACAAAGACAAAACACGTTCTTACAAAAAATAAAATTTAAAAAAAAGTGTCGCGTCCAGGTGAACAACGCAAAGAGCAGCAAAAAAAAAAAAAGAAACCAAACATAGATGCATGGCACAGCTACTGTACATACAAGACTGAGTCGGCACCTTTGTCCATACATGTGTTCACAATGCACACAATAACCACACAAGGCTCACGTACTCTGCTGGCTCTACTTTTGGAAGCAAGCTATCTGACAAATCGGTACACTACATCAAACAAATAAATACATACATATACAGTACATACATATAGAAAACGGAGGCTAAACACCAAGGCAGCTCAACCTCAACCCTCTTTTTTATTAGGCTGGTATTGTTCTCGTCACACAACTTTTACTGGATTTATTTGCGGTAGGTAGGTAGCATTTCAAGCGTAGACGGTGGGCTTTTTTTTTTTTTCTTTTTTTTTTCTTCGTCTGAACAAGAAATAATTTAAACAAACATTTATTTTTCTTTCTTTCTCTACTAAATCTAGTCATGACTGTACATAATGCATTTATTTTTTTTACTCACATAAGCATTACCACGGTGGAAATAAAAAGTAAATAATATTAAGGGATATAATGGGACAGTTGTTGAACATACAATGGGCTTAGGTGGGGTGTCCCCTGTCCCGCACACAGCCCGTCCACAAGTCTCTGCGCTTTTTGAAATAGGAGGAGAAGTTGATATGACAATCTTTGTTTTATTTTTTTTTATAGTGCTCGTTATCATGGGGAGAGGAGTGAATATCAAGGCCTGTAGCCTCCCCCGCCTGCAGCCGCCATGTTCATGCTCTTCAGCTTGTTGTCTTTCTTCCACTTCATCCTGCGGTTCTGAAACCAGATTTTGATCTGTCTCTCTGAGAGGCAGAGGGCGTGGGCTATCTCGATCCTCCGCCTGCGGGTCAGGTACCGGTTGAAGTGGAACTCCTTCTCCAGCTCCAGGGTCTGGTACCGGGTGTATGCAGTCCTGGCTCTCTTGCCCTCTGGTCCTGACAAATCTTGTGCAGAGACACAGGGGGGGGGGACACAGATTAGATACAGTAGATGGTTTTTAAAAAAAAATGAGTGTAGTAACTTTTTTCGACTACATTTCTTTCATTCTTTTGTATATTGCCTGTTTGGTCTTTCTGCTGGTAGGAACGGCTTAAAAGTTGGAACACGAAGTTTTAGATGAGGCTTACTAGATCCTTAATTTATTTATAAAATGTTTTTAAAAAAACAGTAGCAAAGTAAGATGTACACATTTTCAACTGCACCTTGCGAGATGGAATCAACACGGTAAACTCATTTAAACGTAGGTTATTTGACCCTTAAACAAATACAGTGTATTAAACCAAAAACACGTATATCATGTAGGCTATATCAAATAAATGTTTAACTAACTTTAACGTCATATGCTATTTTATAAATGATCCCGTACCTGGCTATGTTGACAGTACTGAAAAGCAGTAATACACCAAACAGTTGAGAGGCGCACAAGGCAAGTAAATATATTTTGTGCTAAAATAGTCCAATTCTGGCCTGTTTTGTTTATGGTTGAAAAGTCTGAATAGTATATAAACATAATCCCACCTTTACCCAGCAATAACACAACACCACTCCTCTAAAACCAATGCAACATCTTTAGAAGAAAAGCAGTTTACCATGATTTATATGTAGTTTCCTCATCCACGGGTATATCTGTGGCTGTGTTGAGTCGGTGACATTTTGAGGAGTTGTTGGTGCGCTTCCTGCAGGCTTCTCTTCCTCGAGGGGGGAAGCTTTGGACACACAGTCCCGGCTGAGCAGCAGCGTGCCTCCGTTCGAGCTCGAGCACGGGGTCGTTATAGAGTTTTTCACGGCTCGATGTTGAGATTGAGTTTCGTGGACCGGGGACGAGGTGGCCACCGAGGAGCACGGTAGTGGGTCAGGTGGTGGCGAGAGAGACGATGTCCTGGTGTTGCTGGCGGACTGGCTGTACCTGACCGGCTCCACCGAGGGTGTTGTCGCCGCTGAGTGACTCGGGGAGTAGCCCGGTGTCTGCTCGTTGCCCACAAAGTGTCCGGTACCGGTCCGCCCGACTGTTAGGTCCATCCCGTTATAGCCATAGCCATACCTGTTCGAGTGCATGGCTGTTGAGTCTCTGTATTGCTCGTTTCCCGTATTATGGTCTCCATAATTATGTAACTGGAAGTCCGCGCCATTGGGATAGCGACCGCAGAATGAGTTCACAAAATAGGAGCTCATTTGTTGACAATTCCACCGTTTGCTCGTTGTAGGTATTGTTTTTGTTTTTATAATTTTAAAGGTAAAATAGCATAAACCTGTGTGCTTGATTTGTGGCTCTTATGGTTTAGCGCGTCCTATAGCACCCTTGCACAATTTATGATGAATTATGGAAATGAGTGGGACATGGACTTGATTCTCTCTTACGTAGGCACCCAAATATGGGGTACGGCGGAGTATCACGTGCTTTTGTTGACCAGTCGTAAATCCTGCTTGTGACCTCCAGAGGTAAACTCGTGCACGGAGGAAATACTGGGTGGGATGTGAAGGGCGCGCGCCCCCATGCGCTCGTGGCTAGGGTAAACTCGGAGGTACGGCTTGGGTGTTTTGAATTGTCGTGGTGCGCCATCCTCTGGCTCAACTGTTGCACTGCCTGTCTGCGGCGCTTTCTGAGGCGTGGGCTGCACACGGGGTCATTCGGAGGTTAACGACCATTGCGGCAAAAACCAACGGGCTCCTAAACAATACAACAAGTGACATGCTGAGAGTGCAATCTCTGCGAGGACAGTGTACAGAAATAATTCGATCAGAATCTGTTATGCATGTTATGATAGGCGATGAGTGCAAATAGTGTGCGCAGTTAATAGAATAAAAGCCCATTCAAAACAGAGCTGCGTTTTTTTCTCCACACTTTTCCTTATAATCATAAAGCAACTGAACAGCCACTAATGTGGGAAAAAGACGTATAAATGTTTGGGGAAAGATACAAGCCAAACATCCCATTATCGAATATTAACACACAGGCCTGTATTTTATGCCACATTGAAAAATTAATCACTTTAAATATAGGCTATATATGAACACACGTAAATACGTTACTGTCTATTTTAGGATGGTCCCCAGACGATTTTAAAAGCTTTTTGCATTCAACCCGACTTTATTACGCTTTCGTTGAAAGGCAAATAATCATTTATATAAACTTTTGAACACTCAACATCCTATCAAATGTTATATTTAATATGTCTAGGCTTGGGAGACATCAACACAATATCGAGACCAACATATCATCTCTGTTCTATAAGCGGCTCAGTGTAGAGATTTACAGTCACTCTGCAATTTATAGAAACAAAAGAGACGAAATTTGAAGTTATTGAAAAAGGAAATATTCGAAACGATTAATGGCTGAAAGGAGGCCAAAATGTTTAATGTAAAATATACACAATATTCAGATAATAATTCAGAGTTTTCATTTCTGCATTGTGCTATAAGCTATTCGTATTTAACATTAAGTTACAAAGAGATAGCGTCCTATGGTTTTCTGTTCCTTCTCTTGCACTTACAAAAACAATAAAACATAGACCATAGACTCTTTTTTTTTAAAAATATTGACGTAAATTGTTTTAAGCAATGGTCTAATCGATTGATTACAATACAGCACACACATAACGTAAAGTAAAGTTATTAGTTGTCAAAACAATAAAAAAAAAAATAATAACCTTTTGAGTCTTAGGGAAAAGGTTGCCTGCGTTGGAAAAACACAGACGAGCCCCTCAGCTCTTATTGTAACCTGGCCAATGCACTTATTGAAAAGTGTAAATCATCTACGACTGTCCAAGTTAAAGTAGGAGTACAAAAACAGGAGACCTGCGCACAGCCCGACAGACACGAAGCCTAAATTGAGGCATGACGCCTCGTCCGTTTGGTTTTCTCCTTGTGGAATTTTTATGGCACGTTCGTCTCTTGAAGGCAGCGACTTGTCCTCTGCTTTCCCCCACATGCTATTTCCCAGGAGCAGCCCCGTAAACCCCTTCACAAGCCCAATCATGTGTTACTGACACAAAATAGTGAGGTAGAGATTATTTATTCTGCTCCAGGTATGTGCGCCCTTTGCGATAACATACCCCCAGAAGGCAAGATGTGAGCAAGGGTGAATACCGGGCTCCCACATCCAGTGGGCCCACGCTAAGAGAAGACCTACTGGGTGTGTGTTGGATAAACACGCTGATTTATGGCTGGCCAATGGCAACAAAGTTCCCACGAAAATTATTTCCCTGAGTCGAGCCAAGGACACACCCAGGAACTAAATAAGGACCAAAAGAAAGGAGATGAAAGAAGTGAGTGCGCACTGGTGTCAAACATGTCGGGCTGGGAGCGAGGGGGCCGCTGCTACAGGAAAACAGGAGGGCAGTGCACTCTGCAGGCACCCTCACAAAAGCACTCTTTTTCTAAGAGTGTACAAATTAAATCTCATAATATTTGAATACATTGTTTTTTTCCCCCGAAATGTCATTACGCACGGCTGCGTCACAGTTAAAAGTCACAAATCAAATGGTCATATTCAGGATTTACAACATTTTGTATAGCAATTCCTCACCTATAGCGACAGACACTTCTTTTCCAACAGAAACAATCGGATATTGGGAGCAACAGCAGTCAACACGTAATGAGACAGTCACGTTTTTTTTCACGACACAATAATGTGAAACTGGTGTGTCTGCAAAGGAAAATAGGAACAGTGCAAGTGTCCTACGCAGATGTGGAATGTGCACATTATATTGGATGCAGTTAACCACACGTTCCTTTTTTTTTTTTTTCTTTTAACGATTGATATCGATTCAGATAATCCGTCCATGCTTTGCATTTAAATCTTCAGAACTGGGTTGCTTCATCGACTGGTAATGTATTGCACGAAACAAATCACTGCAGTGTCTCAATACAGTATGTGGGGCTCGCTAAGTGCATGATAATGAACACCGTTATGTGCAACCATAGAGCGCAAGTAATGTTGTCGAGCACAATATTTTTCTAAAACTTTTTCAAATTCCACTGACAGGGACATGGCTGTGTGTCATTTAAAGGTCGTTCGGTAAAATAAACATGTTTTGTTCAGTGAAAATGAGCCTATTTATCAATTCAATGCGCATTGAATCGTTGCCAGCGTTCACATGTATGAATGACAAAACTGTAAAGCAAAATGCATGGACACATAGGTTGAAATAGGGGTCTACTTGTCTTTCCAGCCTGCACTGCAGGACATTTGCAGACAAAACAGACAGAGCTGCAACCACAATGCCCCCAGTGTCCCCACAGGAGGGCGTCAAAGAGCACATCTTTTAACCTCCATCCACTTTCATTTTCATTCTGCAGCCGAACGACAAAAAACATTCAAATCCAACAACAAACAAATACGGTCTTGACAGCATACAGAAGCCACCAGGAAAATCAAAGCAACGTTAATGGTGCATTGCACATCAGATTGATCAGATTTGCCACGGACCATCTGCCATTCAAATCATAATCAAATAAACTAACATGAAACCAGTTCTTCCAAACCTCTGGACACTTAAAGAGAACAAACAAATGAGAAGCAATATTTAAAAAAAAAGAACTGTGTTATTTGCATGAGTTGTGTGTCATTGCAAATTGGTGGAAGAGGAAACACAGTAACAAGTTTCAGTTGTCTTACCTTGTGAAGGTTTCTGCTTGTAAACAGGGGGAGGTGAGGGGAGGGAGTTAGCAGGTGCAGACGGGCAGTGACGGGGGGAAGTATCCAGCTGAGTCCCCGGACAGAAACTGGGACTCCCGGTGACGCACCGGGGCTCCTTCCACTCATCTTGGCCAAACGTGTCAGGAGAACGACAGCAGGGCAGCCAAAACGATCCGGTCATGTCCCATAGCGAGCTCATGCGCGTCGATCCTCTGCCAGACGGAGAAAAAACTCCGAACTCCAAAAAAGGTGTAAAAACGTAGAAGGTCGCTGGAGGGAAAACAGCTGCGTGGAAGCCCGAGACCGTTAAATGAAAGGATGCTCTATTCCGCTATTGGAAATTATATATAAAAAGTTCATGTTCACGGCTCCCTGCCACGTGACAAGCCGCGGCCAATAGTAGGTCGAGTTGGGTCGTAAAGTTGTATTTCCATGTTGTAAATTTTCATAAACAACAACGGATTTATGACCCAGCGCTGGAGGGAGAGATGGGAAGCAAGGGGAGGGGGAGAGAGGGGGGAGAGGGGGGAGAGACAGAGAAGGAAGGGGGCAGGTCACCGTCAGGCGCCATCTTACCGAGGACAGGGGGAATGCAGAGTTCAACAGCAATTTCCCTTCATCTGCAGCCTGCCCTATCTCGCATCCTCATAGTTCACATTCCACAACTTAAGTGTTTACCTTACACTCATAATGGCCTGCGACATGTTTCATTACATGCAACTTAATATCGCTCTCAGTCAACAGCACTAACTGGGAGCAACGTATTATTACTCAACCGGCGCGTGTTATTATGACTGATTATTATGATTGCTGTGGTGACAAAATATAAAATTCAAAAATATTGAAGGCAAATGTTACGTGCAAACACAAAGACAGGTAAAAATCCATTTCATTCAAATATATTGTCATTTACAGATTTAAAACATTCCCAAAGGTTTAAGTTTTTTTTTTATATTTATTTGTTCAAATGTTACTTATACTTCACATTGAAAACGTTGGCACTGCACCTTAATATATCACAGTATTTGCACATTTTAGGTTCATTTCTTTTACACCAACAAAAAGCAATGCCTTGATATTAAAATGTAATGCTGTTTAAATAATAAATGCAAGCATTTATTGTTGCCATTCACAGACACGTAGGAATTTTTTAACCTGAAAATATTTCTTCATGAAATAGGCAAGAACATTTTTACAATACACGGATAATACTTCAAAACATATACGTTAGGGTATTCCTGTTTACAATAATAAGCAAGTTGACTTTCTGGGAATCTGAGGTAGGTTAAACAAGATCATCCGAAATTAAACAAATATTTGTGGTAATGCTGGGATGTATAGTGGGGGAAATAAATATCGACAACTGGCTTATTAACATTTTAAGTGATAAGTTATATTAAAAGAAAAGATACAGCGGTACATTTACTGAAATCTACAGAGCCAGCTAAATCACAGTTGGAGGCATTTAACTAACAAAACATTCACTTTTTATTAGCCTACTCAAAATAAGGCACATGTGCGCAAAATTGTGTATTTGTTCCCTTTAGAAACTACAACTGTGGAGAAATAAAAATACTCGAATAGGTAGATAAGATTCATTTACTCACTAAATTTACAATTTCAATTTTCGCTGAATTCCTTGTGTTGGTGTTTTAATATTAGCAGGAACATATTAGGTAGTATTTCGTTAAGGAATGTTGATTCAGTTGTACAATCAGGGTAAATTTAATATCGTATTGCACATATAAAAAAATATAGTTTGGACAGGCAGTTAATACCGCTATTTCACACGGAGCCTTTTTGTGTATTGTGGGTTTAAAGTATGAAATACAGAGCTACAGCCTATTGTCAAATGCTTATTACATAATTGCCTTCAGCTATCATTCAATTAATCAGCCTACAAAGCTCTTAGTGCATGAATGGTATGTGAGAAATATTGGAGATATATCCTTAATTCATAATAAAAGTGTGTTTCTTTAATTTAATCCTCGTGTCTTTTGTTACTTTGCAGCCGTTTCTGACTCCACACCGGGGCTCTGGGTTTCTCCAGCTTCGGGCTCTCCGGCCTCCGTCTGAATGTCATCGTCCTTTTCTCCGGGGGTCGACACCGGTTCCTCCTTGTTGTCTTTCTTCCACTTCATCCTGCGGTTCTGAAACCAGATTTTGATCTGTCTCTCTGTGAGGCAGAGGGCGTGGGCTATCTCGATCCTCCTCCTGCGGGTCAGGTACCGGTTGAAGTGGAACTCCTTCTCCAGCTCCAGGGTCTGGTACCGGGAGTAGGTCTGCCGCCCCCGCTTTCGGTTCGGATCTGTAAGATAAAATTCGCTAGCTGTATATAACTTGCAAAAAAATGAAATGTGCATCTGTGAAATGTGATGCTGCATAAACCATTAATTAAGGTGGTGTTGAAATTGATGCTGACAATAAAAACGTGTAGTTGGAATCATTTTGAGAGTCGTAAATTTATTTTGTGAGTGCGCAATTAATTGTGGCTCATATTGCCCCCCCCCACACACACACAGAGACACACAGACCCACACACACACACACACACACACACACACACACACACATACTCCTCAAATCAGTAGGGGAAAGTTTTTTTTTTCTTAAATTCTCTGCATCTATTTAAAGTAGTCCTGCTGGGACATTTGGTCCATGCCTCCTTTGATGCTCTGCATGCCTTTCCAATTAAAAGCCATGCTCTGCGCACCGAAGGAGCCATAAGTAATTAAATTACAGCCCCAACACCTTCACCCTCAAAATTATAACAAATGCCAATGTTTCAAATTGCTTGCATTCTAAATCCACTTGACTTCTTTATGTAGCCGGCAATACTGGTGCATATTGATCCTGCAATGTGTACGAAAGAGTTTTAGAAAATACCAGAGCCTCTGCAGTGCAGACCCAATTAGAAAGGAGCTGCAGAGTGCAAGAGAACTGATTTACACAACATGCCGGTCTTTTTTTACAACCACAAAGGGGAGAAGAGGCTATAAGAGTAATAGGAGTGCAGAGAAAACCCCCAGCGGCAAGGTCTCTGCGTACTGAACACACAGAAGCGCTGGCCAAATGAATTTATGGCTGCAGAACTCATTAGTTGCGCAATAAAAGTTTTACGATTCTTTCCATGCAACACCAATGGCTTCACGAAATTAATTGAACCACTAACGGCCAATGTAAGTATCCCAATGTTTTGTAAAAGCATTGACCTGAGGGCTTTGAAATAGCCCATAAGAGACAGTATCAGCACATACCTGATCCTCTCATCCAGGGATACATCCGGTATTGTTTGTCCGGCGGCGAGGTGAGGGGTCCCGGCTCCAGATTGCAGCAGCTGTCGGTGAACAGGCGGCTCTGCTCAAACAGGCTGCAGTGCAGTGGGTGCGCGTCCTGCCCCTGGCCATATCCCGAGGTAAACACGGGGCGGCTCTGGTACACTGCGTTATTGACGCTGTAAACTCCAGACAGAGACGGTGCAAACGCGATGGCCGCAGCAGTGCGAGCCGAGGCATAGTCCTCCCCGCTGGGTCCAATACTGCAAGAAGCCCGCTCCACGTTTGGGAAGAGAGAACTACCCGTCGTATATTTGCTAAGAAGACCATCCATATAATAAGAACTCATATTTTTTCTCTCTGATTTGTTGGCCCAGAATCCTCAGTGTCGTTTTTACGAGGTAGTGTGATATATGACAGCAATACAGCCTAGATTTACACCAAACCCCATTTTTACTCTGGACCAAAGAACTCACCCACGTGACTCAGGCCTGGTCGCTCTCATCCAATCAGCAGACAGACATGGGTGTAATTATGGCGCAGGACTGCGGAGTGGGATTAACACTTCACACACAAACACATACACACATGTAAACACACACGAGAGAAATTCTCACAGTCCCAGTGATCTAGAGGTAATTCAGGTTATATAAGGTCATGGGTTTATATCATACATCTTAGTTCTGCATTACAAATAATCATCTATTTAAAAAGATTTTATTTTATTTTTTATTATACCTTCTTCAAATACTTTTAACCTTCTTGATAATAATAATAATAATAATAATCGAATCTCATTCAATCTTAGGCTACACTAATAAACAGTACATAATTGGCTATAATAGTTTTATATCACCACTAAAAAATGACTATTGTGACGGAATCTGATTTTGTTGGTTTCTCTTGCTTTTAAAATAGTTTTAGCCGGTAGTAACGTGCAAAAACAAACCTAAGCAATATTTTTGATTGTATGTAATTTATGTATCAATATTAATAGTGCAAAAAATCCACGATGTGTAGAAAAACGTTGTTTATTTCCCAGTAGGTTTTATCATGATAGTTTTGAATACTATTTGTTGGATTTGTTTAGGTGAGAATTTGGCAAGAATATGAATAAAACATTATTTAGGAATTGCGCTAATAATAATATTATTGTTATTATTATTATTATTATTATTATTATTATTATTAATAATAATAATAATAATATTAGTATTAATAATAATAATATTAATAATAATAATAATAATGCCTAATTCATCCTCAATTGTTGTTTTTTACCGGCATTACTGTGTTAGCGAAATGGACCGAGAATTAGCATAAATTGGCATAAAGCATGCCTATAACAAAAACATGCAGAGATAAAAGAAAGCGAATGGTCATTGTTACATTGAAGAAAAAGACAGTACGATTAAAATAAAAAAGATAATAACGAAGATTCGTTAAATTATATTTTAACACAGAATGTTGTAATTGTGCAGCTCAGCCAGACGATTAAGTTATGTGTGTGGTAATTTAAATTATAAACCTTTCGGTGGTAAGAGCTTTATGAGGACAAAATGTACATTAATAACTGCAACAAGAGAAAACTGTTCATATTTCATTTCAGTCGTAATAACCCTGCTGCTGAACAAGTTCAGTTTCAAATGATTTGCGTCTTTAAAGCCGTATAAAAAATCAGAGAAAGACAAACATTAAAACAGAGAGCGACTATTTGAAGGCGGCAGCAGTGATCCAGCAGTCACAGTGTGCTGACTGACTGCCTCATTCTTCCCACCAGAGCCACAGGCAACAGAACAGCTTCTGCACTGAGACTGTAAAAAGGTGTGAAATTATTTGGCTGGACTCTTAAAAAATGTTTTACTACAGTTTGCTTCTCAGTGCAGGGTTATTGGGGAGGAGGGATAGAAGTGGTGGGGTGATGTTGTGGAACAGTGTCTCCACCCTCTGGTGACTTGTGGGGACTGCAGGGAGGGGAGGCAGCAGTGCGCAGGCGCGGTCTATTTCTACTGCATTCAGGGATCAAATACAAGATAAAAGTAAGAGAAATGACTCTCAAATGTAATATTATGTTTCTCCGGTTGTGAGTTTTGGCAAAGCGCTGATGCCTTTTAACAGACTTGTCCTGATGTATTTGGAAAAAAAAGAGCACCATCTAGGCCTACCACTGCGTTTGAAACTAGCTGCTGGCTTTATTGCTCCTTCTCCTTTAGGACGGGCCCGGCAAATGAGCAGAGGGCGGAAGGTTCCCAGGTAGAAACAAAGGATTGCTCCAAATGACCATGAGTCCTGCACGTCCCCATCGGGGAGAATCCAATAAAGCTGATCATTTCCGCTCGGCCTTTTGTCCAGAGCGCAGTCCCACGGAAAGAGAAGAAAAAACAAATGGGTGCCATTCTGGAAACGGCCTAATTGTGTCTGGACGGCCATAAAGCCATTACAGCTGGAATGCCAGACAGTATAGCAGACCAGGCGTTTTATTGCACTGTCTCTGCTCGACTCTTTGAAGTTTGGGTCCATCTGCGTCCCTTAACGCGTCACAACAGCACTCCAGTTAGCTGGACTAAAGTCCTATTTACCCTCTAACTACAATAATCTATCAGTGTATGTGCTGTGCCTGAGGTAACTAAATAACATGGTGTATCGACAGAGCCGTGCTGATCAACCATCAGACTTGGAAGACTTTGCAGCCAGCTCACATTTGATTTGCTGCGTCTCGTATTTGCTATGTCCTTGTGCCAAATATTTCCTCCAACATGCAGAGACTTGAAGCAGCCTTACAAACGCATTGGCCGTATTTCAAAAAACCTTTGGGATAGACGATTTTGACGTGTTCGTTCCGTTTTACATGTGAAATCACATGGGATGTTATATTTCATAGTATGTGTTCACAACATCCGCTCGTGTCGTGAAGTGGTTATGTCGACATGGCGCTAATGACGCTGAGCGGCCTTGTCATATCTGAGCTGAACAACAACACGTCGGCTGCATTATTTTGGGCTTCAGCTGTCGAAGACCTCGATGTCTTTTTTTGTTTTGTGTCCTCTCGCCTCGCAGCGCTTTGCACCCCATAAAAGGTTATAGCGGTAATTGTCTTTTATGGCTGTATACAGCTAACAACATCCTCTGCCAAGACGCAGCTCTGTCCCCAATCCAGAAACACACACACACACACACACAGATTCACCTTTAGGTGTGTGCGTTTCAATTGGTGTTAGTGTGTTTTTTATTTGTGTGCGTGTTCTCGTGCAAATTGAAATTCTTGAGAATATTTATCAAAATCTGTAAAATGTTAATTTGCACTAATTCTCTATAAATACATGTTAAATTATACACATATTTGAACATTTTCGTTACGTATTTTAGTGTGTGTGTGTGTGTATGTGAGTGTGTGTGTGTGTGTGTGTGAGTGTGTGTGTGTGTGTGTGTTGAGATGTAGCTGACAGCAGTAACCTTCACATATGTTGCAGTGCAAAGCAGCACCAAAAAATACTTTTTATCCAGCAAGAATTCATGAAATATATTTATAATAGATATTATAAAAACATAAATAATTTCGATGTAAAGCCGACGTGAAATAACAATGTGACGTGCATGCATTCGCAGATATAATTTGTTTTATTTAATAAATAAAGTACAAATTACATTTGTGAACCACAAGTCAGACGGTCAGCAGACCGCGAGGTATTCAATAAGTAGCCTACAGTGTTTTATTTAATTTTCCTCTCACTAACAAACATTATGTACTTCCAAAATGTTACTCCCTGAAATTCATAGTTCAGCATCTAATGCAAGCAAACCTACTAGCCTTTAATCCGCCATCGAAAAAAATAGGTTATTGTAGGTAGTTGAAAGACATAGGTAGTCAATCGTGTCGTGTGATATAGCTTCTATAACATCTTTTAATTTAGCATTTTAGCATCTTCAAGAGGTTTCTGAGGTTTATGCACCCACCTACTTCAATCTCAGTCTGTTATACGGCTCCAATGTTAGATTCAAACTCATGGTCATCAGTCATAGTTCTAAGCAGTAAGGGAGAAACAACAATAAAATTAATACATTTTACAAACTATACGCTCAGGTGACTCTGACATAGACAACAAATATAGCTACAAACCAGAACACAGCTAGAAACATCCATACACAAACAAGCACAGGGACCAGGCCAACTAATACACGTTACCGAGGTATTAATTAAAATCAACATAAGAAAAAATACAAAACGAGTGGGCACCGTTAAAATTGTGCAATATAAAGGTAGTCGCATCAAACTGAGGCCCAACATGCTTTTTTACAAGACAAACAAGCCTAATAGCTTCTGTTATATAGAACAATAAGACAATGAAGTTTAAAAACAAGGTCCAGCAGAGTTAAGAGCTTCCCCACACAAAGCTCGCTAACAGCCTAAATATCAACTGTTTCAGTCAATATCTTTAGGTGCGCCCTCTTTATTAAACTTCTTCATCTTCATCCTGCGGTTCTGGAACCAGATTTTAACCTGTCTCTCGGTGAGGTTTAACAGCCTCGCCACCTCGTACCTACGGTCCCTGGTCAGGTAGGTGTTAAAGAGGAACTCTTTCTCCAGCTCCAGGATCTGGTGCTTGGTGTACGGACAGCGCTTTTTTCTCGTGGCACTCGCGTGGAGCCAGTTGGACACTGGGTTATCTGGAAAGAGTGAGGGGGTGGGGGGGTGGGGGGGGGGGGCGACATTGTTGTCAGGGCCCGGTGCCGAGTGACCAAATGCAAAAACAAACATCACTCATAATTTAGCTCAGACCAACAAAAAAAAAAAAAAAAAGAAGAAAAAAAATCCCCTTTTTTTCTGATGAGAAGAACATGGCTACACATGTATAACCGCAGCTACATCCACATAAAACTCCCCCCTGTTCCTCTCACCTCACTTTAAAAGCTGCAAAAGGTTATCTAATATAGCAATGGGAGCTGGGCCATTAACAGTCCCCATAAGGAAATGGCACGTTCAGAATGGCATCTGTTCAGACGCGCACCCCCATCACGCACCCCAATCCTCACAGCTAAATGTGGTATAAATAGTAGACTATAAACATAAAGCATTCTGCAGCGACTTACTTGGATCAAGGCCCGGTTTCTCTTCACCTTCCCCGCTCGTGTCCCCTGCCTGACCGGACAGTGAGTCCTTTTCCCCCGGTGATGCCGTCGCTACGGTCCCGTTGGCGTAATCAGAGAGCAGTAGCGCCGTGTGGGAGCCGGGCAGCGCGCCGTCAGCTCGCGTCCCCAGACCCTCCGGTTTGATTCCGTAGTGATGGCTCGTCGGTAATCCGGCCATAGGCAGGGAACCGGACATAGGCTCCAGCAGCCATGACTGATAGCGGCCATCTGTATCTGCACCGACCGGACCATGGGGATGCCCATAGTGGTGATGATACACAGAGGAAACGGTGCCTGGGAACTGAGCAGGGACGTGGCTCCATGATGGCCCGAATACCGGAGGTTTGGACGGGAAGGTGCAGGTCCCGAGCTCGCTGTGGTCGCTGATGGAGGCTGGCTGCCTGGAGTGCTGGAGCCCAGGACCGGAGGGGTATCGCGGCACAGAGAGCTCCTCGCTCTCGGGCAGAATGAGGGAATCGACGTAGTAACTAGTCAGTGTTCCGGATGTCGACATGGCAGAAAAATTATACGTTCACATGTACGCAGTCATACAACAGATACATGCAAAAGTAAAAACGCGCACACACACCACACACACATACACACGCAGTAAACCCAGCCTCACAAAATAACAATGTGGAGAAATCAAGTAGCAACTTGGCCCCACAGAGAACTACAGTGGGCTAGTAATGGGGAGACAGCCTGCCACGCCATTGGGCAGCAGTCACACGTGATCATAAAGGCTGAACAATAAAGGATAAATCAATCCCTTTGGTCATTAAATACTCACCCGCTCTCCTATAACAACCTCTAGTTTCAAAGCTAAGAATTATCAAGATTTGAGTTGATTATGTTATCTGTGAAACGGAAAATATGAATGACTGAATGAAAAAAAAATATTTTACAGTATCTTAACCTTCTGCTGCTGTTAAAATCCCTTCTTGGTTACCCAAAACGATACAGTATGTTTTTGGAGGCCCTATTTTACGAGGTACTTTATAGGACACGTAAGCACCCTACTATTGCTGTTCACCAAAACACATCTTAACCACAACTATATTAGAGAAACTTAGCTGCTCAAAGCTGAAACAGCGTCCGGAATGTCAAATTACAACTATACATATTTCATTGTTTTTTATTTTGTTTTTTTTCTCCGGCTGTATCAGACATCTTCCAATGGCCGTACATTTTCCCGTGTTTGGCTTCAAACATTAAAACATATTTGACAGACAAAACTGACAAACACAGCAAAAGTGATGAGGGTCATATCTAATATTAGGCTAACATAGTTATGTTTAGTTTAACATTTAGCCAGACAAGATAGTTATTTTTGGACCTCTGCTGATTCGCACACATTTAACATATAAGAATAATGCGTATATGGTCTTAGTTTTTTTTTTTATCAATATCCACAGTGCGTGATTTAGACCAGGATATTTCACGTCACTGAATATGTTGGAGCTACAACTAACATCTAATGATTCACATTACAGCATGTGTGCAGTTTTAAGGGAAGATAATGGAGGACTGTGTACATTTCATACAGATGAAAGAGAAATCAATAAACATGAGATTACTTATTTAAAATTGATAAGATTTTATTTAGAAAATGTCAATTGGATTAAAAAAAAAAAGGAGCAGGACTATTTCAGTTACAAGTTGATCTTGTTAGTTGCAGTTACAGACTAGTATTAGTATGGCCATAATTACGCTGTAAAAGCGCTGGACTGTATAACAAATATAACAACATTTACTGGACACTAACGACTGCATGGTATAAAATAAAAAGTAGTTATTGGGTTACGAAATGGGGGAAAAAAAATATAGACGAGAAATTAAAAAAGCAAAGAAAATAATAGAATAGAATACAAAGAATAAATGTGGTGATTATGCGTTATTGATCCACCGAATTGATTCGCGATTGCCGAATATTTATTAAATGTTTTCCAAATAACATGAATGGCGGATGCAGGTTTCTCCTTGCTCAACCCACCGTTAAACCCGTTTATCATTGACACCGCCGTTATCACTTGCATGGACCTATATTTTGCCATCATCACCGCCATCAACAAATTAACTCTGATGCCTGCTCGCAGCCAGTGCCTCGGTGTAACGTTACACTTAAATAGAGCTAAAAATATGCGTAATGTGGTGCTTGCGGTTTTCTCCTTTTAACATCAAATGGTGCGAGCAGTGGCGAACACCAGGAGACAACAGCACATTTAAAATGCATGTAGTAGAGGGACTATAAAATGTAACAAAAACATTAAATAAACAGTAATAAATTGGAAGCGGTAACATTACAATACATGTATATATGCATAAATGTAAACTTTGTATTTTTTGAAATTCTTAACTAATTTTTTAGCTGAAAATAAATTGACCGATTAAAGTAATATAATATTAGCAGTATACTAAGAATGCATGTATATTACAGACATGTATTTATAACTTAATCTTAATGTGGATTTGCACAAAATGAGGTAGATGTGCGCGTATTAACGTCCACAATATCCTAAACCTTACCCCACATGGCAAATCACGTTCTACAAAGCAGTAACATTGAGTTCTCGCACATTACGCTGCGTTTTTTATTTACCATCAAATAAACGGAGAGCTTGGCCAACACCCCACAAGGCCACAGGCAATTCACACGCAGGAATTCTCTCCACTCTGCTCTTACTATTGCATTTAAAAGAGAAGCAAAGAAGGAAAAAAAAAAAAAAAAGGCACAAGCTGTCCATAATGTGCATACTGGTTGCAAGCTATCACCTCAATGGTACTTGCACTTTATTTGGCCAACAGACATCAAACAAACCGAGGGGGGAAAGGAGCGGCTGTGCGCCTATTTGTGCACTAAAAGTTAGAATAGACAAACACCTTCAGAGGAGGAAAAGACGCCAATGGCTCCCAGGCTATAAACCTAAATCAGGGTGTTTTTTCACCCAGTTTACCGCAGGGGCTATTCACTTCTTTTGCCTCTGCAGATAACAGCCTGTCTGGCGGATCTAAATATCACCATAAAGCCCTTCCCCTCCTTTTGTCTGAGCCACTATTGCGCAGCGGAAGCATCCGGTCTCATTGCCCACGGAGGTCGCTGTTGCCCCATTCACCTTCCCCTTCCCCTCCACTGCAGTGGTCGTAACCGAGGCCTTGTCTGGCGTGTCTGCGTCACTACTACTCACGGAAAACACTCACGGCTTTACCCTTAATCCCCAGTCCACGACGCATACTGCAGTTCAGCTTTGATCACATTTAAATTCAGCACACATGGCCTCGCGGGCTTATTTTTAACGAGAAAATACAAGTAACGAAGTCCAAAGAAAACATTACAAGAGACAGGTTAAGGACATACACAACAACCAGTTACCCCTCCCCGGTTTATAAACCAGGGGGGGGGGGGGGGGGGTTGAACATACTTCCAAAACACCTCTGCACAATTTTCATCAAATTCCATCATATTTATGTCCCTGATTTGCTTTCCTTTTGGTTTCGATGTGTGGAACTGGGGCAATTAAGACAGTTTCATGTTGCAGAGTTAGAAATGGACCCCAACAACATGAAACTACCTAAACCACTCGACAGTCGATCCGGGCCTCGAGTGAAACACAATCAGCCAATTCATAATGCACCGTGGTCGTCGGTCCCGTCATCAGGTGTCCAAAAAAAAAAAAAAAATCGTCTGTATTAAGAAAGTACAAATGTTTTGTACACACTATCGTGAAGCCGGGGGCAACAAGGCGCAAAATGGACAAATTCACAATGATAAATGGACTTACCCGATCCTCGAAATGCTAATCCCAGTATTCCAACAGTAAAGCAGAAGGTAATGTTTTATCCATTGTATCTGTACAGTTCACATTTCAAGCTGAGAGCCAGGCCTCCTCTCCGTCTGAAAGGCTCTCCCACGACTGAAGCAGCTCTTAGAGGAGAGGGAGAAACCTCATATACCAGCCAGTCATAAAACTCTACAATAGCCGGCTGAGCATGCAGCTAGACGGCTTATAGCCTAATATCTTAATTATTTCCGATGGCCATTACATTAGCCTCTAGAAACATTTGTCAGCCAGTTCACCGAAAAACTAGTGAGTCTCCAGCGATGGAGGCCATATTATTTTGGATTTTGGATTTCAAACAGCCTTTCTTTTTTTTTTCTGCTTCTGTAGTCTTTGACCAAAGAAATATAAACCCACGGTACAAAAACACAAGTTGCTACTCCTCAATGCGAGCTGATAATTTATTAAGCATTACACAAAAACACAATGTCATATGTACACAGAAATATACAATAAAAACATTCCTATTTCACTTTGCACACCATTTTCGTGTAAACGTCCTCAGCGTGATTAAAGATCCAACTCATACATTTAGCTCGTACATAGAATAGGCCAATATCATGGTAGACTATACATCTAATGGTCAAAGGTGAATTATTATTCTTCCCTTTTGGATACATGGGTGTTATATTCCAGAGTGATTTAAAATTACAAAAAAAAAAAAAAAAAAAAAAAATGTAGGAAACATTTTATATCATGCTTATTCCAATTCAAATGAAAATAAATTGATATTTGTTTGACTAAATTTAGGTTAAGATTATTTGCCAGCGGTTGGGGGGTTAGTGGGCAATTCAAGCCACCTTCCAGGGCACAATGTTTTTTAAATTGCGTTAATTTAACTCCACTGACGACACTATCCAACCATACGACAGAAGTGACAAACAGGTCGACAATACAAAAACACGACATCAGAAAACAATCAAATAGAACTCATAACATTCATTTCCGCCCCCCAATTTTTCTTATCTTCAGTAGCTCACAGAGGACTTTAAGCGTGTCTGGAAATAAAAGAAAGTTGTACCCCACAGTGAAATGAGTCATTATGTGTACAGAGTGGTGAGGAAGAGGGGGGGGGGGGGGGTGTTGGAGGAGGATGGGTGTCATTGATTCCACCAATTATGTCATCACCTTGTTCATCATGAAAATCCGTAGTTGGAGGTGAGTTCCCGGATCCTGTTTTCCCGGGTCATTTTCTTCAGTTTCATCCTGCGGTTCTGGAACCAGATTTTAACCTGTCTGTCCGTCAGGTGGACGCCTTTACTGATCTCTAGGCGGCGCTCTCGGGTCAGGTACATGTTGAAGAGGAACTCCTTCTCCAGCTCCAGTGTCTGATGCTTGGTGTATGGGCAGCGTTTCTTTCGGCCGCTTTTTGCTGTCAGCCAGTTGGCCGTGGTTTCACTTTTTGCGTCTCCTAAAGAAAATGGCAGATAATTGGTTTTACGCACTGCAACATGGGGGACTGTATATATATGTGTGTGTGTGTGTGTGTGTGTGTGTGTGCGTGTGTGTGGGGTGTTTGTGTGTGCGTGTGTGTGTGTGTGTGTGTCAGAAACACAGAGAGAGAGACTATAATATACAGTAGATCCTGCATATGTGACACCTGTGTATTTAATATGTGAATATGTTAAATGCTTTGGCAACAACATGTTTTTGTTCATACCAATATTGAGTTGAGTATCTTAGGAGTGTGTTGGTTGGTTGTGTTGTACACACATTACAGTAACATTTGTGTGTTATCGTTATCTGTGTGTGTGTGTGTGTGTGTGTCTGTGTGTGTGTGTGTGTGTGTGTGTGTGTGTGTGTGTGTGTGTGTGTGTGTTATGCGTAAAATATGGTTGCTTTGTTAGACTCACCAGACTGCCAATGATAGTTTGAAAATATATAACATAACATTTTACACCAATAGTTCAGTGAAACAGAAACATTGTTTGTATATCATGGAGAGTGAAAGAATAAAAAAGACATTATGAAACAGAAAAATATAAAAAGGCCTACACAAATACATGAAGGACTATTTACTAGTACATTTTTCGCAGCGCTCAAACGAAATACTGGTTCAGACTATAGTTAATGGTAAATGAATGTACACGTGAAAATGTACTTGTTTTTGTATTTATGTATTTGAAAACAATTCCTGAATTGTCTATAACGCTGTAGGATTGCTTAATTAAACCAAACCTTTGCCCCTTAATCGTTGACTATTTTTTAAAAATTTTACGCATAATCTTTCGGGGCGTATTCATGCACATATACATCCTAATGTACTCATACGATAACAACTTAGAGACAAAATGCTTAGAGGCAATAATATGTAAATGAAAAGTTCCCATGCCCGTGTGTTGACTGCAAGTCTAACCAGTGAACTTCACAGGTGCCATTAAAAACGCCTCACTCTACCTGCGCTGCATGCAAACACAACAACAGTGCAGGGCCACACCTATGATCAACTCTGATTACCTTTCGTGGTCTTTGCTGGTCTTTCTTTGTCATGCTCTTCTCTCTCGTCAGCTGAGGAGGCATCTGCATCCGATGACTCGCGTGCCTCGTCGGTCCCCGGTGCTGCGTGAGGCTGCAGGTCTGCGTTTCCCGAGGACACGGGCTCCTCGGTGTTCCTCCCCTCCTTCGCCGTGGCTGGAGCAGAAGTCGAGGTTGGTGGCGTGTGGAAACGAGCAGGAGCAATTGGGTGTAGGCCAAAATGAGAATGGGAAGGGTTCGGCTGGGGGCCGTTGGTGTTGTAAAGTTTATGAGAATGTGCGTGCGTCTGAGACAAGCGGAAGTAGCCCGGCACAGGCACTGAGCCCCCGCCACCGCCATCGGTAACTGTACAAGAACTCGAGCCTAGGCCGGCTGTTGTTAACCTCGAATATGTAAGATCTTCCGCGGTGGAGGCTTTAGGGCACTTCGACTGCTCATACAGGCAGTAGGTGCTCTCTTCCTTAATATTCTGCGGGAATGAGCAGGGCGCGACCTGGGGACCCACCGGGTGCTCTTGGTCCATTCGACATGACCTCTGCGCGTCCATCCACATTTCCATGCTGGGCATGTACGCGCCAGAGGCGGAAACCATGTTCGTGGGACCCATCTCGCTTCGCTTACCCATACCTGGGAAGTATCCATAGTTGTGTAGTCCGTAAGGCACTTCTGTAGCAGCGCTATGAGGCACGCACACCGCACTCCCCGCGTAGTGACCTCCGCCGCTCTCGGTGCGGCCACTGATCAGAGAATCCACTAAAAACGCATTTCCTGACGGGCTGTCCGAACATGACATTATTGTGGTGTATTTTGGCGAGGGAAGAAGATAGCCCTTTCTGGCTGACATTTCTTGTGCAAAACATGCTGGATATGATTAGAGGCACCCCCCCTTCTCTGCCGTGCGGAATGTAAAACCAATGGAAAAGCTAGAAGATGGGCAGTCCCTCCCACTCCTTGGCTACGTAGCAGACGGAGCGATATCCATCATGGAGCTGAGGCAGAGAAAGGAGGCAGCAGAGCAATCAGTGTGTCCCCTCACCTCGCCTTAATGCACCACCGTTACCGGGGGCGAGGTACAACATGATACAAAGTTTCACAATGCATATTTATAAAAAAAAAAAAAAAAAAAAATTAAAAAGAGCATTTCATTAATGATTTTTTTTAAAGGCTTTGAAATCCAGTCAAACAAGTCCCCGAAAGATGTCTGAAGCACTGATTGCCCCTTTCCTACATGCATATCAAATGTTACCGAGCTCAACAATAGGTGCAACACAGTAAGAAGGTTCAGATTTATAAACGCTCAAGAGAGAGCCGTGGAAGGTACAATGCAAGCACAATAAACCAACTCATTTCGTTACAAACGCACTAAAAAAAAATACTAGTTTACGTTAAGGAGATATGGCCTGAAGATGGCAAATCAAGTTTAAACGTATAGCACTGCAGAACCTGCACACAATAGCAAAGCAATGGGACCTAGAGGTAATAAAATGTTTTTAACTGTAGGTAGAATTCGCCTTCAGCTAAATGACTTGGCAAAAAGCTGTTTTATATGGTGCATCCTCCGGCCTCAGGACAGCCCGAGCCCTTCCGCACTAAAAGCAAAGGTGTTAAGACTAATGTTGCCTGGAGATAGAGAGTAATATCAAAGATACTTTGTTCCCTTTTTTGGATGTTCGTTTATTTATTGTTCCACATAGTAGGACTCTGAAGTAGTCAATATCAAGTTTACATCGCAGTACTGCCTTGTTATACTCACACAAAAAAACATCACTATTACATCAAACATAACAATTTTTTATTTTAGATTTTGGGAAAATATTTAATTATGTTGAATTCATTAGGATTACCGGAGATATCCCCGTGCGTAAACAACGGCAAAAACCAATACCTTGTCACCAGTAATTAAAAGCAATCAAAGTAACAGGAACGAAAAAAAAACCTTAATAAAAATAACTGGCTTAATGTTAGACGAAATACTGCACCTTTTAAACATTAAATTATTAAAATACCACATGTAACCGGATATACAGTAACTTCCTGTATTACAGCCTATTTGGCACTCTTATCTTCATGATATATAAAACTTCTACGCAATTTATTTTTGCATGTCCTATTAAAAAGTTTAAGTGGTTTTCATAGACATATTTGAAATTAGGATTTGCAATAATATCGGTTGAATTTCTGAGGATTTTCACCTCACATTGAGGATATGGAAATGAGTTCATCTGTAGCCCAACTAGACATTACGCATAACACATAAAAGCTGAAAAGCTGCATGTTACTTTCGTTCAAAGGCTGTAAGCTCAAAGACGAATAAAAGAAATGCAAATAAATACTGCAGTGCCACAAAATGTACATCAAAAAAAATCCAAACTGTGCATAGTATTAAAATATTACTTTGTTAAAGTGTATTGTATTGATCGCGGAGTTGTGCAGGGAACAGGCACAATCTGCCGCTGCAAAGCAGACAAACAAGTCATCCTGTCGGTCCAATTTGGGGCAATAAGTGCCACAATAAAACTCTCCTTCCATCTCGTAGTGTCCTTGGCCATGTGCACTCTATTGCTCTCTCCAGGTTGAAGTTAATCTCAGCCAGCTTTGCCATTACCAGGCCCAGGTGGCCGCTAGCCCCACGGCTTCGTTTGCAGCCTGTTGTACTGAAATGAGGGAATTTGGGAGAAATTCATAAATTGAGCCCATTTAGGTTTTCAAACGCTCCGTCATTGACAGCTCATTTATGTACACTGGCTTAGGTTTTTAGCGCGTCGACGGTGGACATTTGTCAATCGCTCCAGCTCAAATCTCACATATTTCAAATGACTTAAATGACTGTAAGTTCATTGAAGGTTATTTATGCGCATACGAATATACTACAATAATGTATTTTAAAAGCAGAATGATATGTTGTAGAAATGTATAAAGTAATAAGTATTTTTTTTCTGCAATGGGGGAGATTTAAAGAGAAAGTGCCGTGAGCCGAGCATTTACGCCTGTTTAGTGAATTCCCCCCCAAAAACATAAAATGATTCACTACGATGTTGACCTACTAAATACAGACAAACTAACAGCAATAGGTCCAAAGCATGTCTACTCGTCCCCGCAGTGGCCTGTTCCATACAGGACATATGAGCCAGTAAGGAAACCAAATACATCAATTAATTATGTGTGCCTAGTATTAAATAGTTTTCGCCTGCACACACTTCATGGTGTTGTACTAGTATGGGGGCCTATCGATATCTTTGTGTTACAGTTATTAATTGTACCTATTAAATCTTCATTTTCACAGCTGCCCGGCTATTATATCCTCAACACAGTTTACTCTGACCACTGGCTTTGATCCGGCCCATATAATCGTGGCCGAAGAGGCCGTTTGAGTCGTATCATGTTCGTCCCGAGTGCAGTTATGAACAATAATGCGGCGTTTTATTACATCCAGCGGAAGCATTTATTTTTCACTAGAGACAAAGGAGAACGAGACTCGGTCCACACGCATTAAGGTCCAGAAGAGCCACTCGCACTGACACCGAATAGCCTCATAGCAGCTCTGTATCTATGACAGGAAGGAAAAGGAGACGCGATTGCTGCCCTATCACAATCAAATCGGCTCCTCTAACAGCAGCTTTTATCCACTTGGCACGCACAGAGAATAATGTGTTTTGGGAGGACGTCAAATGTTGTTAGCGGATTCTTTGAAGAGGAAGGAGACGAAGAGGAATGAGCACAGAAGACAGCTGCTCTGATTTAAGATGAGCTGCATTGCCATGAGAGCAATGTGGAAAATGAAATCATTTGTTTTGTATCCAGCACCCGCTGCTTACTGTTGTGTCGTTAACATACTAACTGTATCCGTAGTTTTTTCTTTTTTTTTTTTTTTTTTACATAATAATTAAGGCAGTTTTCCTAAATCCAAAACATTTGTGGTGAGACTGGACGGGGTTGCAGATCTCTCCAGGTACAAGCCGGCTATGCTATACTTCAACCATTAAAAAGCTCAAGCTCAGCACAATGAATAGCACATGCAGCATGAAGGCTTGGCACATATGTGTTGCCTTATTAGGGCCCCCAGGAAGACTTTCTCCACCTCACGGCCCCGTGAGCACCAGAGAAATGTGGAAACTAAATACAAAACGGCTCCCATCTCAAAGTAACCTAGCAAGCAAGAGAAGAGTAGGTGCTGAACATACAGAAGGTTTGTTCTTGCAACAGAGAAACTGGCACAACAGGCTGTGGTGACTTTTACCTGCTTGCATTCGAGGTGAGCTTGGAGACGAAAAGATCCACGGCCATGACATTGGTCTCAATAGCGCCGCCCGGTGGTGGAGGACAGTCTAATCCCGAGTGCAGCGGTCGCCACTAAACTGACTCGAGGTGGATAAACCACACGAGGGGGAAAAGTCTCTCGACTGAAGTCGATGCAGCAAGCAAGCAGAGGCTTTTCCTGTCCGTCCTCTCCCTGTCGTTGCTCTCGCCTCCTTGGTAACACAGTTAATAACCTTGGGTCTCAGACGGTTTATTGCACTGCACTCCAATTCTACAAATGCCCCAGACTCTCAGACAGCTTTTATGGCCGCGTTGCTGCGGCAACGGGGAGGATGTCCCGTAATTAGGGACGGAATTCCAGCGCGCAGTAAAGGATGCGCAAGGCAAGGCCGGACTATGGCAGAGAGAGGCAACCATAAACTTCAGCCTCTCTCCCCGCGTTTATGGCCCTTTTGACTGTCATATATGAACGCCAATGCGCTGCGGCTAGCTCCCATAAACACAGTGATAACAACAGCAAATATGGCGACCCTCGCCAAAGGAGACCGCTGTTGGAACAGTGTTTCCAAAGCCAATCAGCGAAATGACAGCTTGCACACACAGAGAGACTACAGAGAGAGAGAGAAAGAGCGAGACACGAATACAATAAATAAATAAATAAATAAATAATGAAATGCTCAATGTTTGGCAACAATAAATGTTCTTGAGATAGATAAAGTTGGATCTATAAGCTATCCACAGTGGTTCAATAACACACATTTCCATCAGATGCAATGCAAGAATTGTAAAATATATTTTATGGCTTAAAATACTGAGAGACAGGGTTCAGTGCAATTGCAAAACACAAAAGCACAAAAAACAATTTGAGAGCACAAAGAATGACGTTTCCTTTTAGTTTATATCTGTTTGATCTATCCCATAATTCATTAATAATGAACTAATCCATAATTAAAGATTTAGGGATATTTGATGGCATTTAACAAGAGTTGACAGCTTATTTAATGTGTTACTTTGTACACTTTTATTTAAAAAAAACCCCAATAAAAACATGTTTAGTTTGCATTGTGTGTGTTCCCCTGTCAGGTTGGACGGGTCATAATTTGCATGTTAGCACTCAGTTCTGCTGCACTTCACTGCTTTTTAATTGTTTGCAACATACCAAAGCACCTGATTGTGATAAATCTTTTGCAAGTGAGAGTGGAATGTGTTGTTTTCGCGTGCGTAAAATGATTCACATGTGCGTAATTTTATTCACCAAATGTACACGTCTAAACATTTTTTTTTTAAAGAAACACTGGGGGGGAGGGCAGAACAATGACCACGCAGATTTCTTTTTTCAATGATCTTTTCATTTTCTTTTTTATTTGGAAATATAGTATAATACACAATAGTTTGGGCATACCAAGCAATTGATTCAATGCAATGACCCTGACCAGCCTTGCCCTGACAGCACACTTGAAAAATGTAGCTTTTTGCCACCTTTAGACTGAAATTACCAAAGGATCACGAGTCGTGAAAAAAATATGTTGTTATGCGTATCAATACGAGACCGAAGAGGCCCGCTGCATATATACCTGTGTGAATATGTTGGGCGTGTACCTCAGTGCAACTCCACACGGATCCAGCTGGCAAGCTTATCTCTCTGGTTTTGGCCTGCATTATCAATACTTGACTGATCGTCTCAAATAATCAAAAAGGACAACATGGATTAGGGTGTTGAAAGATATGGAAAATATAAATACTTTTTCTGTTTGTAGCCCTTATTCTTCAGGCTACAAGAACGACGACATGAGCTCGTTTTGAGGTCAGCCCAGACTCAACACGGAATCACATTAGCCTGCCTGTAATAATGGATTTGACTTAGTTAGCCGTGGCAATAAAGGAAATAGTAAACGAGTGGCTACAAAATAAATAAGCACACAAAAACAGAAACACATTACATTCTCATCCGTTCGGACTCATTATTTGGTCACACCAATGTAGATTCGGTTATCAAAGTCACATAGTCGCCATCACCCTAAATCCACTTTTCTGATTTCAAAAACAGAAAGAAAGTTTAACAAGTCTTTTGATTACAAAATACACTGGGTCAGTCAATTCGTGACTGCATTTCTGCCCGCGTGAAAGGAAAATAAACAAGGCGTCTGTGAGTCACAATAATATTAACATGGGCCCTCGCGAGCACAGTCTTGGCGAGGACAAAAAAATCCGTCTCGACGTTTTCCTCAAAACAGTCTGAAGAGCGAGATCAAAGTCCACATAGTGACATATTTCGTGCTCAGTGTTTAGGTATTTCAGATCACAGGATACTATACGGTTGTCCTCGAACTTGAAATTAACCATTGAGCAATGTTGTTGCTGCTGTCGCGGCCATTGTGGTACACAATGTTCACTGGGAGTCACAGCCGAGAGTCAGTCTGTCTGGAAGCGCGTTCAGTCCCACAGCAGAGGGCTATGAAAGCTGTGACGGTGCTGTGTTCAGCCCTAAAGCAGAGGATTAGACGTATAATATTGTAATCTATCTCTGTTCAGTTTCTTCTCCTTCATACGACGGTTCTGAAACCAAATCTTCACTTGTCGGTCGGTGAGGTTGAGCATCCGCGACAGTTGCAGCCGTTTCTCCTTGTTAATGTACACACTGAAAAAGAATTCTCTCTCAAGTTCTCTGATCTGATATTTGGAATAAGGGCACCTTTTCTTGCGGGTCCTCTGTCCACCTGGAAGGCACAAAAACAAAGTGTACCGGTCACAGAAAATATAAACATTTCAAATTAGCCATGACTATGTTACAAAAATGATTTATACGCCCTAGATGTTGCATAGATTACGCATGAGCGGATTTCCTCCACATTAAAGCATTAATAGCATACTTCCCATTTCAAGTGGCATATATATAGTTATATTATATTACACTGAAAAGATTACCAAACCATTTGTTCTGGTCTGCTAGACAATAAAACAACAAGCTCACTTTCAAATATAAGCAACAGGAGTATTGCATTAGCGAGGTTATATGAAAATATTAGTTTTATAGAAAACATAAAGGGGAAAATGTACAAATGGGAACACAGTCCATGATGACTTTAACACAGGAGCTCATGTGTGTTAAACCTTAAACCAGGGGCACAGCCCTCATTACATGCAAGTGCTCCTTTAACGCTGAGGAGCCGTGATACAAGCACGTTTATTAACATGGAATCAACGCAGGTCTGTACAGCAATTCACATTCATAACCGGGTGCTTTTTGTAAACGTCAGGGAGTGTTACAGAAAAATCACCGGCCTCATGTCTTTCACGGCCAATTTCAATTCCAAACACGTGATCCTGCAGTTTATAACAAAGTTTTGTTGGGGGGTGGGGGGTCTACAGGCCCTCTATAAACCTTATATGCTTATAAAACAGCATATAAAAAATTTAACAGCAGTGCGCAAGATTGCAAACTTTCTCTCATAACCAAGGCGCTGACTTTAATACGTACTGCTGCTGCTGGATTTCTCCTCATTGTTGCCGGAAGATAACTCCGGGCTGCTCGTCTCATCCCGCGGCTCCTTCGCCTCCGTGTCCCTGCACGACGGTGCGTCCTCCGGCGCAGAGCTCGGCTGCTTGGTCGTCGATTTGTCCCCTGAGTAGCCATTTGTGGAGGAGCTCTCCGACGCGTTCCCGTATGCCGTTTCGTAAAACTGGTCGAAGACTTGTGGCAGCACGCCATTCCTGCCCACGTTCCCGTAGAAATTGGTGGCAGCGGAGCTGGCGCTTGTATGGTGGTGGTGGTGGTGGTGGTGGTACGCGGCGGCGGCGGAGGCTGCGGGGCTGTTTTTACCGAACATGTCCCCTACGACCCCTTGAGCCGAAAGACAGTCCCGGTGCACCATGTCCTCCGCGGTGGGGTAGCCATGGGGCAAGTTCCCCCGGTGCGGCCATTTACCGGACGCTTCAATAGCTGCATAGTCCCTGAACGTCACCTCTCTGACGGGTTGGACCTGCGGTAGGTTAGAGGAGTAGGAGTATGTCATGGGGCGGGTGGACGGGGTCTGGGATAAAAACGAGGGCAGACCGGAGAAATCAGCCCCCGCCGACACGTAATAAGTGCAGCTGGGCAAATACATGTTCGATCCGACGGGGACCCTTTCGTCAAAATCCATCATCGTAGTTCACCCTCTACTATAACTCTATGTTGGGGTTTGATTCCTCTATAGCCGCCCTGAACATGGCTCTGAAGCACCGTGCCTCCTGCCTCTTTGAAGCAGGTTCGCTAAGCAGAAATTTGGAGACGTAGGCTGACGTGGAGAGCCATCTCCATCCACTCTACGAAGGAGGAGATCACGTGACCAAGCGGCAGAAATTGACAGATTTTCAGGCTGTGCATGCGTGTGTGCGTGCCTGCGTGTGTGTGTGCACGTGAAGGAAAGAGAAAGAGTGTGTGTAGGAGTGTTAGAGACGTGACTGTTCTGTGTCCTAAAGCTTGACATTGGTGCTTTATCGGCATGTCGGTTTAAAAATGAATTCCTTAACACGAGACGAAGTCAGAGCAATAGAAAACTATAATTAAATGATGGCTGTTAAAAGACAGAAGATGGATTTAATCCAAAATTTTATCCAAAATATGAATACCTTAGATGTTGTGTGCTTTTCCACACTAGATGCCCAAGAAGAATATGTGTGCGTAATTTCAGTTTTTCTAGTTTTCCTTGATTTTAAACATTACACACATACGTGGAAAAACTAAAAGGATTCTGCGAGATAACGTGTCCCATTCCTACCTGACAATAACATTAACTAAACCAGCATTACTGTGCATAGATAACATGGATCTGAATTGGAGGAAGGAGACAACCGTCTTATCTCTAAGTCTGCTTTTAGAAACCTCTTAGTCATCATCATTTGGTGGTTTTACAACATAGCATTTGGCCCAGTGGGCATTTGGTTATCAGGGTCATGTTCAAAGTAGCGGCTAATGTTTCAACTGGATGCAGCGTTGCGTTAGTACCAGTATAACAAAGACCAAAGTGAATTTCTGAAAACATAAATGCAGGATACGGTCTTAAAATGTATAATGAACAGAATACACGTTTAAAGAAAACGTGTAGTGAACAGAATACACATTTAAGGTAAACCCAGATTCCCAATGGCATTCTGGTGGTCTGAAAACTGCAAATAAAAAAAGTATTTTTAATTGTAACCTTTAGACTAACACATACATTTTATTATTTAAACATTGTGTCTATTCCTGTGATTAACAACAGAAGAAACCTGCATATACCTCTCAGAAAAGACCGGAGGTTCACTGAGAAAAATGTTCAAGAATTGATAGTCCGTCGCCTACATTCATTAAAACCGTCCGTTTGAATAACCAAATGTTAGAACCTCTTTAGAATACTCCATTTATTGTATTTTGTAATTATCCTCGTCTTACTGCTCTATTTTTGTCTTATATGAACATTTAATGGATTTAAAAAATCAGCTCACAAAGTCGTAACATCCAAGCCCACTCCACTTTTACGCACGGCTATTTCTTAACGTTTTGGAGCAAATATTTATTCAAATGTCCGTCGTCCAGTAAAAAGACAGATTCCAGAAATTTACACGACACTTTTATGTTTTGATGAATAATAATTTCCATCAGATCCCTATTTTTTCAGTGTATTCCCATGAACCATCTATGCGCACAATTGCGTAAATCCCCTCAATTTACACACACAATCAAAGGAGAAAACATTGTTTCTAAACGGATCATGTTGCGCAGGATTTTAAAATATCAGCAGCTGTATTCCACAGTTTTAGGTCTAAATATGCATGCAACATCTTCTTCGGAAATTCACTTTAAAAATCCTGATTCCTACGAATAATCCAAATGTCTTGAGCCTATAAATTCTCATAGAGGAATTGCAAATTATTTTGGATTAAAGTTGTACTTTCCACTGAAGACAAATTAAGGTAACAAATACCCAGAATATTTTTTAAATAATTCATTTCTTCTATTGGATTTGTTTAAGCATGTCACAGAGCACATTCCCTGGCTCTCTGCTCTATGGCCACCGTGTAGTGTGATTTGAAGGGACTGCAACCTGACTCTAATGTGCTGTGAATGAGAGACCTGAGCTCGGATTAAGACCGCCGCGGCTCTCCTGGCCCCACAGTCCGATGTGCACATGGGAATCCAATAGGCTCCTCATGGCAAATGTGAAACACAACCTTAAAATATCACACGCACTAAGACGGTGCAAGCACCAGCTAACACCCTGTCTGTTTATCAAAACAGGAAGAAGAAAAAAACATGCAGTCTGAGCTATCCACCGTCCTGGTTGCAGGCCATTTTATTTGGATAAACTGTAGGGGCACAAACAAGTCGAGTGTCTTTGCGACCACACGCTCCGCCTCTCAGTCAATCCAGACAAATTCTATGACTTGTGCTGAAGCTTTTAAGCTGTAATTGAGCACAGGATGCCCAGGAAAACCAAAGCCAGCTCTGCACAGACCTGCGTTTTTATAGCTGCTATAGTATTCTGCTGCCTTTTTTCCCCTCCCTGGCCAGACAGACACCACAAAACAGGCCAAGCGTGTTAGGAAGTCGCCACCTACATGGACTCAAAGTCAGCAGCTGAGGATTTTCAACCACATAGAAACATGTCATATCTGTAAACAACTAAGGTAAGACTTTTCCACTTACAATAAATAAGCCTATTTCTAACCATTTGACTAAGTTAATGAAAATATTTTTCTCTGAAAATAGACAAGCATTAAAAAACCAAAAGCCAATTGTATGTGAAATGTGTTTTGTAATAAAGGAAGTCGTTGTGCTGATCCTCTGAACATCCTGCTTGTGTTGTTTTTTTTTTTTTGGTCACCAACATTGTAGGCTGGCGCTGCGTAAAAGCTCTCAAAGCCAAAGCTTTGTCTGTACGGTCGACTTCAAGTTCGGGGGAGGGAAAGGGTCCTTTACACAGAGCAAAGGGCCCACTGTGCCCCGGATGGAGTTCCTTTAATTGCTTTTGCATTTACGTAGGCTTTAGGTTACAAGATTGGTCGATAGTGTGAGCCTCTAACTCTGAGCTGAGGAAAAGTTTAATGAACTTCACCTTCGCACTAATAGTGCATCTCAAGATATGTAGGCCCTCAATGTACTCTCTGGTGTGGGTATCATTTAGCTATAAATAGTAAACCATTGCTACTAACTTGTACTATTTGGCAGAATTATTCTCATTAAAATCCCTAATGTGGATAATAAGTGGATTTTATGCGCTATTACGCACAGGCAATATTCCGTTTGTATCAGACGTTGGACACATTTTGGAAATATCAAAATATAAACAGTAGCGCAGTGACTTTTGGTAATAAATGATCCCGCGTGACTATACAAGAGATTTGATATCGAGATACAGATAGTGTCATTTACTCAGGGACTCTGTTTTCTTGGCATGTTAGTCCAGAGAAGAGCTCAATTCCTTCTACGTTTGCTGCTACGTTTTCGTACCTTGGTGCGCACACACAGACATATAGAAATAAACACTCGCAAGTCATTTGAATTAAATCAGACGCTAAAAGCAAAGAATTATATAGATGCACAGATATTAACACGACATATTTCACTTCAAATGAAGTGTAGCTTCTATTCTGGAGTGATAGAAGTGCAGTGGTTTTGTCAGGAAGAGGCGCGACATACAGACAGGCCAATCCGTGTGCCATAAAACCTTGTTAGACAACAAGTAAACAATCAAGTGTGGGGAGGATCTGAAAGTACAGTGCCACGTCAGGTAGGCTTACAGGCTGTAAAGCAGACTAAATAGGCGCATTCAGTGTCTTGGAAAGAAACCTCCTGTAGTGTTAAGTCTTCAAGTGAAATAAAAGCCTAGAGCTTTAGTAGAGGCTGTTTTTTTTGTTTTCATTTTATGGTAGAAAAATGGGCCACCACACCTGCGCCTCAAAGCATCTATTGACTATATTCTTTATCTTAAAATGAAAAATAACATCTTAAGTGCAGCGTGCTGACCAGGAGGCCGAATAGATACACAGGAAGTCGTATAGAACAAGAAGAGGGGTACCAACTGTGACCTTGTTGATGCAGATACGCTTAAACATGCATTTAAAGAGGAAAAAAATACAACTTAACGAAACGTGAAGGATTGCAATGCGTGCACAGAGCAGTTGTCGTGCAACCGAATCACAACTAGACGAAGCTAATTTAAAAACTATTATTTTCAGACACAAACATCCATAAAACAATCTACATTTAAGTGTTTGCTTGTCTTGTTTTCCTTTGTATATTTACACATGATATTCTTTAAGTGTTTTTGAACTTGAATGGTCTTGGCTCAGCTGTTAAATTGCTGGCTACATTGATATGAGCCTGAAGTTGCAAGGGGGGGGGTGGGGGGGATTATAAAACCATCAGTCTGAAACATGAAACACAGAGCTCGCACTTAGTTGCGTTCAAATGAACCAGCAGGAATATGCACACATATATATATATATCAGTAAATTTGAACCTGATTCGGCGAACAACTGTTGATTTATCCACAGGTGACAGAGATGTGGGCCGACAGCGATGGCGACGACAGAGGCGGACCACACAGGGGCCATGCAGGGAAATTGAGCAACTCCACGGTCAACGGGAGCAAATCTGACTCACCGGTGGAGGCTCACACTGCTGGAATCCCTTGGAGAGGGTATCCTGGGAGACAAGGCGTCAGCAGGAGCGGGCCTGCATGGACAAAAGGACATAAACTGGACTTCAGTAGGGGAATAAATGCAACTATGCAAAGGAATAAAGAACATAGAAACATAGAAAGCAAAAGAAAGAGAAAGAAATGTAAGTGTAGCGATAGGGTTTCGATTTAATTCGAAAAAATGAACCCACAATGTACAAACTAGGCTATTGCGTCAGAAAACCCTCGTCGAAATTACGCATGTTATGTTGCAGAGCCGTAGAAATGTAATGTGCAGTTCAACTCCAGTCCTCACACTGCGTGTATATATATTTTTTAAAAAAGACAATTTTACAATTTGAAAAATAGCGAGTCTGAAAAGGATTGAGTTCGGTCAATGGATGCCTTGGATCATTTTTGATTTATTTATTTTTATTTAGAAAAAAAAAAGATGTTCGGTTGGATTTCAGCATCTCTACTTCATTTTACTTTATAGACCATGTGATCTCACAATATAAAATAAAATAAACAGTCGCAGGTGATAACGTGGCATTTGGAAAATGTTTAAATCAAACCAAAGGGAAAGGAAATCTTTTCATTTAGATGACATTGCGTTTTTTAATCTCCCGAAACAGGTTGTTTTTTTCCGAATGTGAAAATCTCGGTTAACGGTCAGAAACACGGCAAATAGTCTGCGTCAAATAGAGCAATTACATCAAATATATTCTGACTCATAACAAACAGGGTTATTCGATGCAATGACCAACTTCAACGAAAACATCGCCCCTGAACTGCATCTCTCGCTCTCACCTGTATTTATATTTCAAGAACACCAGAATAGTATTTTGGAATCACGTTTGTCTTGCATCTTTAAAAAAAAAATCCAAGGTCAAATTGTGATTAACGAATTATCCGAATGACTATTGTAGTTTCCTTCAAAGATGTTATAATAATCTAATAACAGTTTCTGCTATTCCTTAAAAAAAAAAAATACAAAAAAAAAAAAAACCTGGATTGTAGTTTATCCAATATTTTACTTGGAAAAAGCCCAAAACATGTGAAATGATTGACACAAGCCCTTGAATCCATTTATTTAGGATTGAAACAGTAACTATGGTCCAAACAGGATACGAATATGAAACATATGTAGTGTTAAAAAAAAAAAAAACCATAAAACATCTTCAAAGACACACATATTCCCTCTCTCCCATGTGGCCACATGTAAACACTTTTCGATAAGAATCAAGAATTCAATAAAAACATGCCTTCTGGTGCACACACTGGACCCACTATATCCTCTGCGAGTTTATGTTTATTCTTTGAGTATAATTTGACAACGTGAAATGTGTATTTGTCTTGAGGGAATTGACTTAATCTGAGTCTAGGCAAACAAAACCCACGCGAAGCAAACAGACCCTCCGCCTCCACCTTAATCCATGACGCAGACATACACGCTGCGTACCTTTCCTTCAAAAACACAGCAGGCTACACCAATCCCCAAATGAACACAAAACATTATTTTTAGCCTTTATATTTCAAACCACATGAAATCAGAACAGGAAAACCTCGTCTGTGGAGGAAAAGGGCGCCGGCTGAGGCTTTCACATAATCTCGGTCAAGTGCTTCTATTTGACCGCTGTCACGGTCTTGGATAAACTTCGTCTGCTCAGGTCTTTGTGGTGTATTACGAGACTAGATTCCAAATTTCCGCTTTCAAGCTTGACCAGAGCTATATTGTGGAGTGACTGAAGGTTGCAGGCCTAGCCACAATTACGCACAAGAGACAGCGAAGGTCAATGTAAAGAGCAATGCCCGGTGTTGTCCCTGTCTGTGCTCAACCACGTCTGACAGGCAGGCGAGAGACATACCGGGCTGTATATTAGATATGTGGTCTATATCTAAAACAACCACAAGGTATCGTTTATTCGATTACACAGATTGTCCAGTTTAGATTATTAAAATCCTCTCTGAGGATGCCAAATAGTCTTTTCAATTAATCTCATGACCTGGTAATATCTTTTTAAAAAGAAGCCAGTTTCACTGTTAGTGTATCATAGAATGGATTTTTTTTTTTAATGGTCCAGGCCTTAAAATATAGGACTATTTTTTTTTTTTTTAATTGTCCCTTAACAAGCAATTCATTCACTGTTTTGCAATTGAAGTAAATGGTGCATACAACTCCACGTAAAGCGCTTTAATGTAAATAATATGTTAATTGAACAGCATTTGGAGGAATTAACTGTAATTCACTATGTTTGCCTTAGTGTGGCGACAGAACTCAATTTTTGCACAGTGATCGTGCCCTGTGTTTCCTGCCACAGGGGGTGGGCTTGTCCCATCGGCTCATTTGAGCAGGAGGTAAAGGCGGAGCAGCGTGCTGTGTATTTGGACTGTCACGTGATGCGTCAGAGTAGAGGCGGGACTTATGGGTTTGTTTTGGTTCTCAGCAGGCCAATGAGACGCTGCTGTGCTCGCTCGCAGCCAATGAGCTGCGTCGCTGTACACTTCCGCTCTAAAGCTTCAGCTCTTCCGCTCTTTTGTTGTTTTTGGACTACAGACTACGCTGAGCAGTCAGACGTCTCACTCTTCTCCCATCTCTGAGCAGTATTGTATAACACGTGCGCGCCCCCACCGTGCCTACGTCAGAGGACGTGGGAGCAGGTCGACGCTGCACTCTGCTCGCGGACGTACAGTCTCACATTTCTGCGGTGTTTCTTGCCGTCAGCCAGCTGGCCATGTGCATATCGTAAACACAAGATATCAGACTACTCATTATTTTTTAGAATATTCCCCAAGCCATCCTAGATGTAGACTGTTTAAATAATCCCCAATTAATGTTGGTTTAGGTTACTGAATATTTTACGTTTTTATAAAACCGTTATTTTTATGGGAGTTGCATTTACTATTTATGAGTATACTGAAATGTTGAAATACACCCATTAAGATGAGACGTTAAATATATAATTTAATAAATAAAAACAAAAGTGTGTGTGGCTGCAGCTGACCACAACATTATTAATCATCACTACAACTACGACTAATAATTATAACAATAATAGACTTAATAATAATAATAACAACAATAATAATAATAATAATAATAAAACAATTATTTAGCATCCAAGGTTTGGATGATGATTTATATAAATATAAACCTTTAAAATGATTTCAGTCTATTTGGATTGAGAGAACGCAGAAAATCCGCCTCGTAAATATTTCAGTGAGTAATGCCAGTCCCGTTTAGGCTTCTTAGCGGAAAAAAATAAAATAAATAAATACATTATAAATAGGTAAGCCTCATGTATGAGTGTAACCCATACAATTATGAGCTTCCAATTATTGAGAGAAGTAACACATGTGTACATAAGCCTTGTGTGCAGGAGTAATCCACAGTATTAGCCTGTGTGCTTGAAATTATTAAGAGAAGACATAATGCATAAAGCTGCTCCAATCAGCAAAAAAACTAAACAGTTAAACTATATCAGCCTAACAGGTGGTTAACCCAGCTACAGGAGCTCGCGCTCTGAATAAGGAGGGACTTGGTTGTATGCCTGACATTTGACTGCCAGTAACACTGAATCATATTGATCAATGCAGCCAAAACTAGCATGGTGGGAAGTTGCGTTTTTGGCTTCGGATGCGATACAATTGCATTTAGTCACTCAAAACGGAAAATCTTTTAGAACAAGTAAACATTCACACGCTCCGGTACGTTATTATCGACGGTATAAGGCTACAATGAACGATGCAAAAAACACTGGAGACGCAGTAAATACGTTTCCAGTGCAAACTTTGCATTTAGTCAACACCATAAAACTGCCAACGAAGGTCAGAAGGAATTCAGATTAAATTATGCTAAATTAAAAAAGGCAAATTACCTCATGTCGACACAGCACCGATAATTTCCCATATATGTCCTCAATCATCCAGAAAATGCATCAAATTAATATCAAATTAAATATAAAACATTCAAAAAATATTTTCGTGACCGAGAGTAATTTTCGGGTGTTATATTCCGGATGAATCCAATAAACACGGAAAGCCTTCGTAAATTGTAAACGTATAATGAAATACAATTATTTATATTGCATTCTGAAATGTGTTTACAAATGTAAATATAGGCACTCATATGCAGAACGCTTAAAATAGACAAACAAAATAACGCAGTTGAACGCTCATAAAGTAGTAATGTGTAGTTGTACAAAATAGATTGACCCCCGGCCTCCTGCGCCGCTTGAAACCTGTCGCCTAAATATCGTTAAATGTTGCCAACATTTAGGGATTCAAGCGGACAAATCAATATGTCTTTTCTTTGATCAGAATATAGATACAGATAGTATAGATACAAATATAGCAACGTTCAACCACAAAACTATTAAGGCAATGCAAATATTAGGGAAATGTTTTAAAAAAGGGTGACTCGCATTTAAAAAGTAACTTTGAACCGCAGGAATTTCACCATTTACATGCGTTTATGTGGAAGACAAAAGCACTAAGAAATAGATTTGGAGAGAAAAATAGAAAAGTTCACCTCAAAGCGGTTCAACGTGAAATATCTTAGCAATTATTTAAATATTTAGGCAATTATTTTCATTGTACAGTCACACTAAGAGTGAGTCAGAGGGGAACATTTTTTTTTTGTGTGTGTTTTATATATATGTTTAATATTAAAATAAAGGTTTTCCTGCACTTCCCACCTGCGTCTGTTTATTGCGGCAGATGTCTCAGTCAAAGTAAATGTGAAAAATATTTAGGTAATTATTATAGAATGAAATGAAAATGTAATTATATTAGTATTACTATTAATCTTTTAATTATATTTATTATCCAGTATGCATTTAAACTCAAATTGGATTATCTGGCCACTGATAATCTACTTGAGTATATCACAATGTCGCCGCTAGATGGCGATGTCAGCCTATATTTCAGCACAGACCAGACTCAACTGACTTTTTTTCCTCTTTTCCCAGAGCCAAACAGACTCCACTGTCTCTACTAGACATTGCAAATATTGGACTTGCAAATAATAAATTTCATTCAGTAATTCCGGGATAAGAAAGCAGCTATAAACCCAACAAAGCCGGGACAAGACAAGTTCGCTATTGAAACCGTATTTGTCACATGCAGCGCTAGTATCCGTAGAGTACTTTAAAAGATAATGGCAGAGCAATTTCTTCGAAAAGATGAAGTGGTTGTAAGTAAAACTATAATCTGAATTATCACCATAGCCTGGTGCCTTGAAAAGAATAACCTGGATCGAATTCAACCAAGTCCATATTTTATTGGGACGGACTTTAACACCGACATACTGGACTCACACACATAACCTGGATATCATGCCTGAATTTACTTTATATACAACCACATGAATACGCACACATCATAAAAAGCTATGATTCATATGAACACATATCCCGAACGATTATCTAAGCATTATAATAGGAATTGCACCATGGATTGGATATGAATGAGAGCACGGGTTCATATGATAAGACTAAACTTCATACAAGCTAAAGCATGTGAGTAGGTTTTAAAACAAAAAAAGGAAGCCAGGAGAGATTAATATTTAACATTCCCAAGGTCCAAATCCGTAACACCGTCTTTCTGTGAATCTCTCTTTGAATCTCGCTATGTTTTATCACTCTCGTTAAAGTTGCAGATAAAGGTGTAGCTCGGTGGCGCACACCTTTCTGAACTGAAGCCAGTTTTCATGCCAAAAAAAAAAAAAAAAAAAAAAAGGAAAAAAAAAAAATCACAAATACTGCAGCTAAATATTTTCTCTCTTTTTTTTTCTTTTTCTCCACTTGACTCCTTAAACAATATTTAACAACAAGTGGCAGGAAATGGAGGGTCCAGCATTCATAGGCCTCAACTTTTGTTCCAGAAGCTCCGGGAGATCATTTGGCAACATACAAATAAATCATATTCAGTCAGGAAGGAGTTTTGTTGTTCCAATCCAGGAGTCCAAGTGTGTGTGTGTGTGTGTGTGTGTGTGTGTGTGTGTGTGTGAGAGAGAGAGTGTGTGTGTGTGTGTCTAGTAGTTTATCTCCACCAGATATAGTCCGTAATTTAAAAGAAAAAAAACTAACTGATGGGTTTCAATTTGTTGACAACTTTCTTCTCCTTTACGCGTCTGTTTTGAAACCATATCGTGACCTGTCTCTCGGACAGGTTGGTCTGGGCAGATATCCTCCTCCTTTTGTCCTTCGTGATAAATTTATTGGCGCCGTACTCGCGCTCGAGTTCCTTCAGTTGCACCTTGGTGTATGGCACGCGCTTCTTTCTTCCACGTCGATAAGAGCCAGACTCTCCTCCGGAATGGGACACCGCGTCTGTGGACAAAAAATAAAAAATGAAAAAGACAAAAGAAGCTGTTATGAGCTGCTTCTCAACAAGTGGCTCATTTATGTATTTAACTCTCAAAATGGTATTTTCTTTTCAATAAATGAAAGTATGTTTAAAACTGAGCCTCACATTTCCACTTGCTTTAAAATTAAAATATTTCAAGATTTGCTATCTAGAATTATGCGTTATATCGCAAAAACAGGGGAATATGAGATGGACTACTCCGTGAAAATGAGTGTTGATTAATAATATAAAATAAAATGTGGAACCATTTTTATGGACAAGAAAACGTAACAAAAGCACTACGATAAGAGCATTTATCCACTTCTTTTCTGAAGTAAACCCAGCATTTCTTTACATTCCATACATTATTTTTGTCAGTTTGTTGTAGATAAATTATCTGTTGTGCTGTTTGTTCTGCATGTTGACACAGCAACTGACATTTCATAAACCCTATTCTGAACAATGTGCCTCCTGTTTGCTGTGTAGTAACACACTAGTATGTCAAACAGCTCTGTCCTGTAAAGGCTGGACCCTGAAGGATGTAGCCTACCTGGTATGGAAGACTTCCACATGTGTCCAGGCTGGGGCTGCTCCTTGGCGCAGTAAACCTGGCCGTTCCAGCCGTTGGCGGCGAGAGTCCACGGTTGGTAGCTCTCCATAGGCAGCAGGGACTCGTGTCTGGCCTCTGACGGCGCGCTGATAGTTGGCACCACGGGAACGTCCAGGTAACTGGGGACAGGTTGGTACGGGCCTGAAGTGTAGGTCGGATAAAAAGCGAATTCCTTTGCCCGAGAGGTGAAGTCGTCGCCCGAGGCGGATGTATCCATATATTTCTCTCCATACGCGGAGGGGGGCTGCGCTCCGCATGACTTTATGCTGCTGTGATGAGACATTCTGCAGGGGTAATAGCCGCTACCGAAGTACCCATAAGGAAGGGACGCGCTGGAGGAATTCTGAGCTGCAGAGCAAGGGCTGCACTGTTTCACTGGCTCGCCCATACCGGAGGTGGGCAAGTCGCTGGACGAGTAAGCCGTGCTGGGTGCCAGGGACGCGGGGTGCGCCATCAGGTTCCTACACTGGTTCGCAGCAAAGTTGCCACCAGCAAAACCCTCCATGTTCTTGGTCACTTCATCGGAACCGCCGCCGTTGTCGTAGAGGAACATCACCGACGGGTCGACCCAGCGAGGACGGAGGAGCAGTGACGTTGTCATAGCACGGCATCCAACATTGAAGCTTCTGGCTCTTTTTTAAAAAGCTCCGAGACTGAGAAAAGGAGATACTGGTTCACAGAGAGTAATGCCACTCTGACGCGCACAAGAGCGCAGAGGTTGCGCTGTCATTGGCCCAGATGTTACCACGTGACCGGGCGGGTGAACTAGGACGGTAAACATCGCCCAGTACAGATAATTAAATGGAGAAAAATGCGGCGAAGTAAGGTGACCGTACCTATGAAGGGATTTAGCTTTCGTCGAGTTTGATAACAATTGAGGTGGATATAGTGCTTTCGTTCTTAAAAAGTAAGGTTCACATAAGAGTAGCATATTTTTTTATTCATAGTAGGTTGTATTTCAGAATCCCAAATGTTTATAGTAAATGGCTTAAACAAGGTTTATTTTTTATGTGTGAAGCTCAAATAAGAGTCGATTATTGAAAAGTGGTCAACAATTTGTAAACACCAACTATGACTCATCTGTCTACATTATATAAGTAATATGGATACCCTTATGGCCTTTACGCACGCACAGTGACCAGCCTTTGTCTCCATCGCTACAATGAGCTGGGTATCATTACACAGTGATTTACCAAAGGAGATTCACAGTTATACAAACATGGTGTTCAATTATATTGTGTTCCAATGTTGCACACGATCTGCGAAGAATGAAACACACGTCTGCCGCGCGCTGATGCATAGTTTACACTATGTAGTAGGTCATACGTGTCCCTCCGTACAGTGTAGAAAACAACACCTCCAGTGTGGCATGTAGAAATGCTATAGAAAAGTATGAGAGTCGATATATTTTAAGTAGCTGAATATATACATGGAAATACTTCTAAAAACACAGTCAGGCACCGCCCCCACCTTTGAATAGCTCCATACACATTTGAGGTAAAAACAAAGAAAATCGGATGTAACATCATGATTTAAGATGGATATTTCAGACACTCCACTTCAGACATGTTTACAATATGCAAAGAGAGAAAACTGCTCTGGGCTGTGCAGTGCGAGTGTTTTTTACATAGGAGGTAGACGCGTTTGGAGGCCAAGGTCAAGTTGAAAGTTGTTGTCTAGCCATCCAGCCTGTCGGGCTATTCAGGCTTTGAAGGAACCGTCTGAGCGCTTGAAAAGAGCGGAAGAGGGGTGAGAATTCCTGTCCCAATGAAAGCTATAGGAGGACATTAACTTTTACTATTATTTTTGTTTTCTCCACACTTTATCCTCACGAACTAGTCTGTGCCCGCTTCACTTGGGTGGTGCCTACTTTTGTGTCCCAGCGTTGGAAATATAAAAAGGAATGCTGCTGCTGTTTTTTTTTTTTGGTGTTTTTTATTTATTTGCAGATCTTTTTTGGGGGGGGGGGGGGTTTGGCAGATACGTGTGAAAATGATCTTGATCTCTGAAAATAGGGGACGGGGTAGACGTGTCGTGCGCGTGTGTGTGTGCGTGTGTGTGTGTGTGTGTGTGTTTGCTTGTGTGTGTGTCTGGTCTGTTTATTTTTACGACCAGTCGCTCTACGTCTATTCTGTGTTGGGGGAAATGGACATGGTGGAGCCTTCACTGGTTTGGTTACCAGAGTTTTAAAGTCCAACATGAGTTTTGGACCGATTGAGTGTAATTGTGCTAGAATGTTATCTGCTATTAGAGGAAGCTGAACAGAAGCTGCCACTTGTGAGTAAAACACGGATGCAGACGTTTGGTTTCCAGCCTATAGACACAGAGTGCTAATGTAAATAAAATTAAAATTAAAAAAAAAAAAAGCTTCTTTGGTCTCATCTGCTTCCTTTGATATGTCAAAAAGCTAAACTTCCACGCAGTGAATCTCAACATAAAATTAATTTAAATAACATGTCAACTAATTTTGAATGACACAGAAATTAAACAAAAGCTTAAATATACAATATGTCATACATTACATGATTTCAAAGGCCAACGTTATGAAGTGAAAACAATGATAGAGGCTATTCACACTTTCATACGTTATGTTCTGAACTATTTCGGATATTGTGTTGTTGGCCACTGAAAAATAACAATGGAACTCCCAACTAAGAAAGTGCCAAACTGACAAAACAATAACAAACTGAGATTATTTTACTCAACAAGAGCCAAGATTGAAAGCTGGGGTGTATTGTAGCCACACAAATGTTGACATGTACTTTATGTTTGGTGTACGGGGAAGGTGCATCATTTCTTTTGAATTTATCAGACTTACGCGGGACTGCAGCTTTTAAATGTTTGCAAGTGATGTGATGAAGTAATGTGTCAACTTTAATCCAAATAACAGAAAAAAAATATTATTTTGGAATTATTTAATGTCATGCTGTGTGTTTGATTATGCAAATATGGGAAAAGAAAAATGTCCTATCATCACAAGGCCTTTTGAGTTAAGTCATCACGGTTAAACCGCTTATTAATGTTGCTGTCTATAGTGTTAACTGTGCAAACTTGCAAGATCAGAAAACCCAACAGGCTACTGTATAACAATGCGAAATATATTCCATCTTGGCTTTGCATTTACATGCTTTAATAGTTAATCAAATATGATTATATGCAATATTCGTAATAAATTCACTTGGATTATCTGCCTTCGCAATTTCGCGAACAGAAATCACAACTGAAATACAACGTGTTTCAAACTATGATTCACAGTAGCCTAAATACGTCTCCAGGTTATCACAGAAGAGAGACTAGGTAATAAGATCATTCAGCAGCAACATGAAGCAACAACTATGAATCATAAGGTACAAGGCCTGGCCTGTTGAGGTCTGCCCTGTGGCCATTTCCTCAATGTAGGCAAAGCTTCAATATAAACAAAATTGCGTTAATCATTAACTGTGCCATACGTTGTCATGGTATTTGTCAAGTTAGATTTGTCATCATCTATCCGCATTATAGCCACTGCATTAGGTCTTTTGTTCACGAATAAAAATGACCTAAACATGGATAAAACAAAGCATCCCTTAATGAAAACAAACCCCTATAGCATATTAAAAAAAAAAAAAAAAAAAGTCCTGCAGTCACAACAACGCTGAGCCCTCGCCAAGGTGGCCGCCGGGCGCACATGTGGTCAGTCCAGACATGAGACATCCCCAAGTACAATGGACACACACACACACACGCGCACACGCACACTTTACTGGAGCGGTGAATACATTGTCCCGCCAAATAGACGCACATTTCACCAAAAGAGTTACACGTATACAACGCACTTGCGCGAACACTTAATAATTGTTGATTTTGCACTGAATTTAGAAATGTGTGGACGATGGCGATGAAAAGACAGATATGCAATTGTAATCATCATTGAATGCTAATTTTATATAACGGCCAAGATAGAAAACTATTATTTAATAGTGGATTTAAACTTTTCCCGATTTTGATATGGACCCTCCCAGATCAATGTGAATGATCTCTGGAGGTTAGGACTCCACTTTGGGAGTTGGCAGCACAGACTGAAGATTTTTCTCTGAGGTCATTATCAAGGTTCAACCCCCTGTTTATACTGGCATCCAAATTACGCAGCGCGAGAGAGAAAGAGCACATTTATTCCCCGGCCTCAGCGCCTGAAGCCTGGGTAAAGTAGGGAGAGCACCATATAAAGTTATGCTCAGCTATAAATTTATATCGTTAATAGTATAAATTGTGTTATAAAACGGGCTTCTAAGACAAACTACATGCAGTCAAATGCGAGTCTTGTTGATGATGACACGGGTTTAAAGTAGACTGCTGTCAAAAAGTTGTCAAAAAATAACAACCAATATGTTTTTGTGGTCAAAGCAGTGAACCACAGGGCGGTCACACACTTGACTTTTCCATATTTCCTGGACGGTCGCCTGCGGTGTGATTATGAAGGATTGCATAAAAATAACAAGAAAAACGGACCCACCTCAATCCCCGACACACAGGAAGCCACCTTAGAGGTCTGCGAGTTAACAGGAAAGTTTCACTCCGAACGTTTTCTCGGCGTGTGCCTTTGACTGACACGCTCCTTGTTACGTTTCAATTCCTCCAGCAAAAGTCTTCAATGTTGCGTTAACTGCCTGGTAAAGCGAGAGTGCGAGCTGCAAGTGAAATCATTTATTGCCATACAGGAATCTATATAAAAGATATAAAGGTATGCAGTTTGTTTCATTCACTGGCTTGCAACTGCATGGATGTAGACCATGATGGAGGAGCTCCTCGCAGTCTTTGTGCCATTCTGATCCTGCCTACAAATAACCAGACGGTTAAAAGACTTCGAGATTCATATGAACACTAAAACATCATTTAAGTTCTTGTATAATTTATTCTATTGAGAACAATGACGGCATGTTAGGCCTGATCGTCATATTGTCACTATCATCAATATCTGTATTATTATGATTTTTGGTGCTGCTGCCGTTTCCTTTGTTGTTAGTAATGACCTTTATCATCACCAGGATGTGATGGGATGTACAGAATCTGCTATTTTGGCCTTCTGCTCCGTTCAGCCAGGCAACATTGGCCGAAATAAGAATTAAAAAAACATATTTCTGAGTCCAGCTTAAGTAGTGAAGCACAGATATGAGCTGAAAAACAAGGTAGATTAAGTAGAAACCTACATTTATTAACACACCGAATATATGTGTGACATAGGACAATGCACTGGGATTAAACGCGTACACCTGTTATATTTCAGATTTGTGTTGTTTCCTTATTGAAAAATAAATTGCTTATGCGTATTCATAGAACTCATGGCGCCGCTTGCATGTGTATATGAAGATGCTGTAATGAGACTAATTTAGCTTTATTTGAGACCTTTTAGAGAACCAGTCAAAGCAAAACGAAAATATTTGTTTTAGAAGCTCGCCGGTGTTTAAATAACGAATATATAAATGAAGAAGAGATCAGTGTAAACAATTTAACCGGAAACATTTGTACTTATTTTTGGAATAATAATAAAAAAAAAAATGTAAAGGTAGAAAACAATGCATCTTTTTTTCTTGCGTGATTTCTTTAATGGAATTACTTTATAAAAGCATAATCCAATTATTGGAAATGCAACTTATTGTTTTCATAGGTTCCTTATAAATGTCTGATGTATATGTTTTGTGATCATTTTAAAGAGCGTGTTTTTAAACCTTCGGCTTCACACTGATTCATCCATTCATAACGCAAGTAATCACGGGCCCACACAATAGCGTTTGAAGATGCAAACTTGTTCTCAGACCTTACGCCTTTCCGGCATGCTATTTACATTAGCCAAATGAGTCGTGGCAAACACAATAATTATATGACGTGACAAATCAAAACGCTATGATTCAGAAACACTGCCTGGAACACGCTTCACATCCCGTGCAAACCAGTTGCACTTCAGTCTAAATGCTACACTGCTCCCACACAACATCAGCACCTGCACTCTGAAATTAGAGAATAGCTCAAGAAATACGCACAGAAATGTCTCAATCTACCTCCGGACTAGCATCAATTATAAGCAGCTAAAAATAGTTAGACAACATATCCAGAAACAGTGGGACATAGACTTGCAGATGACAGCAACGGTGTCTAAAAATAAAAACTCATTTGCAAGCAGACAGACTAATAAATATCACCTTTCTCAAAGATGCCAGGGACGCAGTCTAAAGAATTGCATGCACTCTTGTGAAATGTCAGGGCTTTGCACCTGGTGTGTTGCCTTGCTACTGCTGAATTGGTGGTAAGCCATGCCAATGATGTTTTCCCCTTTAATGGGGTGATACAGGCCTGATCTCAGTAGCTTGCTAAGCCATACGTGTGATAGCGCGGGGTTTGCAGGATGGAGCAGGGAAGAGCGATAAAAAGCGGGTCTTGCAGCGCAGAGATTTCCAGCTGTACAGTCATCAGGACATGTTTCGCTCCAAGGTCAGCGAGTTAACTCTCTGGTAGCTGCGTCATCCTGTTTCAAGGCCAAGTTGAAGCAGCGGAGACGGGAGGGGCCACGATAATGAAGGAGAGGCTGGATGGCATTTTCTTCCAGGTTCTGACTCCTTGTGTGAAACACGCTGCACCTCAGCCAGCGGCAGACTGAACATCCACAAACCCCATTCATGCACTATTCTTTGACACGCTGAAACACTCTTTTTTTTTTGTGTGTGCTAAAAGCAAATATTCTAGCAGCTCTGCACTGCCAGGGCCATGGATTGGATTACATGCGTACTGCGCAGGCTCCATGGTCAAGTTCAAGTTGGGCTGGCTAGTAAAACTAAGGGGGCGCATTCTGCAGTGTCTGCCGCGGGGGGCGCTCCCCTTCTTTGATCTCCCCCTGCAAAACTAGACACTGCAGCAGAGCCATGACTGCAGTCCACCTTTCTGCACTTATGCCGCCAAGTATGTGCAGGATTTGGAGCAACTAATGTTTTTTGTTTTTTTATTATATCAAAGATAACTGATGAAGTGCATGATCGTTCCTGCAATGTCAATTATGAAAAACGATTCCACAATCAGCATAATCTCCAAACCCATCCGCTGGCCTGCACTATCTAAAACACACACAGTATAAGTGACACTACTGTAAACCCACAAGGTCATTCATCTGTTGCGCAAAACCCTTTCCAAGTGTTATCTCCGGATGATCACAAGATCCCATCTGCCCCGGACTCGACCCATTGCATAACTCCGTAAGTAGCAAAACAATAGGACCTTTGCCATCTTAGAGCGCTTCAGTTAAAGACTAGTGACCCATCTTTATGATTTTGAAAACAGAAGTAAACCGTCTCCAAACACAAGGGGAATTTTTTTTGTGGACTACAAAGTGTGCTCATGCAGCCTTAACATACAAACTACACTAAATATCGGCTGTACAAAACATTTTGCATATGAACGAAAATGCACAAGCGTAACCATCATTTTTTTTCACTTCCTGTGTACGTAATTCTAACTAACACATAGGCCATATTAATCAGCGTCATACGTTACAGGAGATAACTAACTTGTCTCTGTGCCACAAAGACCGAAATTAAACAAATTCAATTCGCCCTTTTCCTTCTGACTCAGGCAGATATTTATAGTTCGACTGAGAAGCTCATTCAGCTTATTTCCAGTAGTTAACAACGTGCAGACTGATCTTTAACTACTGTGTAATGCTGCTCTTGATTCTGTCTCCAAAAACCCAATACTCTTCTCGTTTTAATTATTTAAATACATTGGCAATGTAGGTCACTAAAACACATTTATTAAATCAAATAAGAGGTAGAGAGAAAATGGACTTTTTCTAAAAATAGTTATTTATACTTTGCAAAAGCAGACTCGGATGTTATCATAGTTTAGTTTTTTTTTTCAAACTCACAAAAGAAGCAACATGAAATCGTCAGAGAGTGAGGGGAAGACAGGGAAAGAGGTTCACTTTTTTCTTTTGCTGGCCAGATGAAAGAGTCGGGGGAGAAAGCCAAAGGAATTTCCCTCAGCTCCTCAGCTGGTGGGCTGGGGGAGGGGGCGGCCGCCGCCGGGGCCTCTTCCCTCATTCGGACAGGCGAGGGCGCACAAGGACAGCGGAGGCTGCTGGAGCTCCACACTCTGCCTGCCTCTCCTGTCTGAGACCACATGACTCCACCGCTCTACACAACATCATGGCCGTCCAAGTATACCACCATGCCCCGTAGCTGCAGATGTCGAATCTGATCAGAGATCGCGTAGAAGGCTGTTTCTACAGACGTCGTAGTCAGGATCTCACGTAATGCCATTTTCACCACAATGTGCAACCCTGCTTAAAGAGACTGAATATCTGAGGACAGAGTGGTCTCACAATGTATTATTAAAAGACATATGCTTAGGTCAGTTAACAGGTGCAGGACTATACACGTAGTGAGCGTGAATGCTGCCCTGATGTCTTGTTTGTCTTTAAATCATAGCTATCAAATATATTTAATGTTGTATATTTCCTAATATTTTCTCCATTATATTGATGAAGCATAGAGGATATCATTTAGAGTCGCTTGAACATTTGTCACAGTCAATTTCTCACTCACTCTTGTATCTTCTATTAAAAACTGCCTTGTTAACGCTGCTCTCTGGTCACATTTAAATGCAATACTTACAATGTCAGGTCACAGTACAGTGTGAACAAGAGGTACAGCTAATGTTACACTCCATTTGGAAAAAAAAGTGGCTTAAAATCGCTGAAAACAAATGGAACGAGCTCCAATAAAATGTGTGAAATTCCTTTTTCTGATCTCATTTGACATTTAAAAAAAAAAAAAAAAAGAAAAGGTTGTACTTTCGTATTTGCAATAACACTTGGAAATTATTTTTTTGTAATTGTTAAATGTTTAATATATGTCTGAATGATCTGTCCGTCAGTCTATGCTTCAATTCTATGCGTTTTATTTTTTTGTACACAGGTCTCTTTTGAAAAAGAGATCCGGATCTCAATGAGACTTTAAATGAAAGGGATTCAATCAAATTGGAGCTCATTTCTTTTGGGTACAGGTTGCAAGTTGGAGCAAAGGCAGAGTGAACTTAATCACAGCATGAAGAGGCATTAAGCTCAGAAAAACGTCCAGTGGACATGTGTGTGTACTGCATCCTTCACAGTTAAACAACAAGCATAAAATGAACCAAAACTACAACTGTTACATCCACATTAGACCAGGGAGAAAGTATATATCTGTTCCCTGGAGACACAGGAAGATAATACGTGGTAAGTTCCTCATCCCTGCCCTGGTTCCTAAACAAAATACAAAATACTGTAATAATACTACAGTAAATTTTCTTTTATGATTTTATTTTTTATGACTTTTCACTGAAAGACGACACTATATATATATTATATTAAGACCCTGAAAGAATGCAAATCATCATCCATCACTGCTCTTTTTTTTTTAACCGCAGCACACCACGATGTTATATGTAACTGTGGTGTAAAAGTGTGCAGGTGAGTGAGAGAAGGGAACATTTCTGATGTCTTGCAAATTAAGTATTCATTAAAAAAATGTAGCTCTTATAAACATGTGTATATGTGGTAATAATAGGCTTTACTACTTCTTTGAGAGGCACAAATAATTAATGGAGCTTTCTGCCTGGGTGCTGTTCTAGTCCACACTGATGACTTTTAAGACTTCATGTCAAATGGCCTCAAATCTAAACTCTGACCCCAAGACTTGACCTTTGAGGACTTTACTTGACTCCACTTTAGGTGGAGATGAGAGAGACACTAAAAGCAGAAATAATGGGGGAGGAGGGGTGAACCAAAATGCAAGTAAATAATTCATTTTGATTGATAAATGTATTTTTTTTTTAAATAAACCCCTCTGCACTGTAGTAGTTGAAATCACTGGATAACACGTATTTGAAACTAATCACGTTGGTTTTTTCTTTTCCTCATACATATTTTCTAAGCTTAAAGAATAAGAATTGTTTTTATTATTTTTTTATTGTAATTGCAGATGGATCAATAGAGCTGTACAGACATAGAGGGATGGATAGATTTGCATGGCTGCTTGTTATGCCCTCTCTGACACCCCCCACCTCCATCTCGACGCTGCCCTTGCTCCGTCTGTTTACCCTTTTCCAATCAATGCGTGTCGTCATCAGGGGGGGGACCATCATGACGACTAGCCTATTAAGAATGACAGCTCTGGAGAAAGAGAGAGAGAGAGGGTAAATGGTGATCCCTCCCAGAGCTCCCTCTGCGCACTCTGGAGCGCTCTTCTCTCAGGGTCAGACCGGATAGCATCCCCTCTTTTCCAGAAGCCTCTCCTTTTTCCTTTGGACTCAACCCCCCCACCCACCTCCACCATCACTGCACACACACACACACACCCCTCCAACCTGAAAATCATCGCCTTGGTTTTGACGGCTTGCACTCTCCTGCGAAGTCGAGTTTTTTTTTTTTTTTTTTTTTTAAGTCGTGCTTGTGATGGAAAGCAGAGAGGAGATGGTCATGCTGGCAGAGGGAGGTCAGCTTGGCAAGAGCGGCTCTAGTTTGTCCGGAGCTATCGGGAGCCCCGCGCGAGAACAGCAGGGGAAGCCGGGCCACAGGAGCTGTCTGAGCCCCGGCGCTGCGCCCTACTCCCGGGACAGAGCGGAGGTGGTGATGGAGGAGAGCGCACGGAGGAATATGCGCTCCGATATGAGGCCAGTTGGCACGTCTTCTTCCGGAGAGAGACACCGGAGTGATCATCCCCACAAAGACGGCAGCAGCTCAGACACCGAGTCAGACTTCTACGAGGAAATTGATGTCAGCTGCACGCCTGAAAGCATGGACTACCCAACAGCTAAAGGTAGGCTGGGAGATGCATGCCACTGCGGGTTTTCTGTGACTGCATAGTCGTGCTAATGAAGTTGATTGAATGCCAACGTGGGTTATGCCAATCAGAAACGTCAGTATGCACACGGACGTTTTAAAAAATAATGCATTTATTGTATCTGGGAATGTGCAATGAAATCGACATGTTTAGTCTTCAATGAAATGCACTGTAGTCTCAACAACAGCAGAATATAACTGCAGTCAGTGCTGCACAGCTGTTCTCTGAAGTGACCAGTGTCGCTGGAAACACGGTGAGGTGACACCCACAATCTAACCAGACATTTTCCCCTCTTTGAGTTTGACGAGTCCCTCGTACAAAGCAAAGCCTATATGTGTATTTACTGCATGTGGAAGAATACAGGATTTTATGTAAACCGCAAGCAAAAACGTGAAGGGAAGGCCACTGACATGTGAATCTGTGGGCATCATCTGCAAAGACTTAAGACTGCAATGTTTGCTGCAATTGTGCTACATCCTACACCAAAATAATATGTAACAAAATATTCAGAAAAACATGAATATTTATAGCAGCCTCAAACCAAACCGGATGACAATTAAGACAAACGAATAACAACAAAGCAACCTGATTATTTATCAATTTTAGTCTACTAAAATGATGGTTCAACATATCAATATACTCTGGGTAATAATATCAATAAAAATATTAGCATTATTAAATGAAGACCCAAGCTTTCTGAGCTAATATGTCAGGAAGGCCCTATATAATTAAAGTGAAACTCAGTACAGTTATAATGATGAAATGAACCTACTGCCTCTTAGGAATATATCTTATTAAATATGAAAATAGCTTATTTATTATGAAACGAATGGAAGAAATTAAAAATGTCGATGTGTTTTTGTTCCATTTTAATTATTCTGTTTTAAACTGTATGCTAATCAAATCTTATTAATTATTCTGTATACTGATTCAGGTCGAAATGGGGATTCTCCGGGACACCCGAGTGAGACTGGTGCTGACCCGGGTAACATGGTCCAAGGTCCGGGCTCTCTGTCCTATGCAGCGGATCAGATTCGCCGGTACCGGACAGCGTTCACCCGGGAGCAAATAGCACGGCTTGAGAAGGAATTTTACCGGGAGAACTACGTGTCCAGGCCGCGGAGGTGCGAACTGGCAGCCGCCTTAAATCTACCTGAAACCACAATCAAGGTAAGATTACTTTAGTCTCAAAGGAGCAGAGCTGAATCAGGCCTCTGACTGACAATACAGGTTCACATTTTATAAGCTTGTATTTGGAAAGCTCTTTCAAAAGTGGAGTTCTGCTGAACTGATTTGTGTTTAAATAATATATTCTCCAAAAGTATTTTTTTTTACAGCCTATATACAAGAATATAGCAAAAACACCACAAAGTGAGACAAAGACAGCTCACAACCGAATATTGAGAAGAGCATGTAACCTGTAACCGTTTAACTGAGCAGAGGCCTACATTCTTTTTTCTAATATATATATATAGATTTTTTTTTCTTCAACTGCCATAAGAACACATACACATTGCACTGGGTGTGTTAAAAGTAAAAATCCATATAATCCTCAAGACTAAATTCCAAAACTCGCTGTAACCCACAATCCCAGTCGTGCGTAAAAGCGGAAGTACTGTATGAGCTATCTGCTTTTGTTATTGTTGTTTGTCTTTGGATCAGTGGGACCCGTGGTTAATATTTGACTCGCTGTGTCTCCGTTTCTCACAGGTGTGGTTTCAGAATCGCAGGATGAAAGACAAGCGCCAGCGTCTGGCCATGACGTGGCCTCACCCCGCAGACCCGGCCTTCTACACCTACATGATGAGCCACGCGGCGGCCACGGGGAACCTGCCCTACCCCTTCCCATCCCACCTGCCGCTACCTTACTACTCCCACCTGGGTGTCGGAGCTGGCTCGGCTCCGGCCGCCACCCCTTTCTCCAACCCCCTGCGCTCCCTCGACAGTTTCCGGATGCTGTCTCACCCCTACCCGAGGCCGGAGCTCCTGTGCGCCTTCAGACACCCCTCCCTGTACCCGGGTCCGACCCACGGCCTCGGTCCCGGAGGAAGCCCCTGCTCCTGCCTGGCCTGTCACTCAAGTCAATCCAACGGCATCTCAACCAGGCCATCCGGCTCGGACTTCGCTTGCTCCCCAACTAGCAGGACTGACGCTTTTGTCACTTTCACGCCTTCAGTGCTCAGCAAATCTTCATCTGTGACATTAGACCAGAGGGAAGAAGTGCCTCTGACCAGATAAAACCAAAACAAACCAGCTCTTGTTCTATATAAACCTTTACCATAAGCTTTTTAACCTTACAGATTATATGATCAGGACTGAAACAGCATGAAGAGGTAGCCTGAAAGCAGTGAAAGCCATCTTAAATTTGAGGCAAGATAATTAGCCAGATCTTCAGCTATGTGACGCCCAACTGATCTCCCATTACTGAAAAATAATAACCCCATTGCAGAGCCAGGACAGTGGGCTGAAATATGACGGCATGGACACAAAACCAGTTTGATTTTTTTTTTTTTTTTTTTTTTTTTTTTTTTAGAAGATTCATTTGATGTGTGAGAGACGGGGGAATCCAGAGAAGCGTTTAAATTTGCCTGATGGATTGGCGTCAAGGTTTTTATCATTACTTGTCGTCCAAATCGACCTGCGTGTATTGTTAGTTACGCGAGAATGATGCGTTCCATCTCTCTTTTTAACAAGGGGATTTGTTAACAGACTGCGGCCGTCTCATTATAAAGCAGCTCTCCACACCGGGGCCCTCCGCGGCGGACCGGGCCGAAATGTGCAGATGCTAGTGAAATTAGTAAGGGATGTATATGTAAGACCCGGTGAATTTTGAGTGTAGAATTAATGATAATACCAGGAAGGGATCGTTACTGCCAAAAGGTAACAAGGCGCCGGGGGAACGGATTACTACAGCCCGCACGGTTTGACGAGGGGGGAAGAGAAGAAGAAGGAGAAGAAGAAGGACCCAGAAGAGGATGGAGAGAGAGACAGAGAGAGGACAATCAAAATGAAAGATAAATAAAAGTGAACATTTTTAAGGCTATCAAACACTCTTTCAGTTCTCTCCCTTAACGATATAAGAGAGCCAGTTCTTATATCTGATGAAAATGTGATTAATATATGCCTATAGGCCTCTTTCTAAATATTTTTTCTTGCACTGTGGCGCCAGTTTAGTGGCATTTTGTGGAGAAAGCGGACTAAGAAGTGACTGATTATGTTTTTCTTTTTCTTTTGTCTTTTTTTTTTTTTTTTTTTTGACTGAGTTGTCCTAAACGTCTAATTTGCAATAAACACTGTCAAATAATCAATGGAGCAATGGAGTTTTTGTCTTCTAAACGCCTTTAGGATTTATTTAAATCGCAAAGAGCCCGAATTCACAGCTAAAAAAAATGAGAATTAAAGAAAAAGAAAAAAAGAAAAAAAAAGAAAAAGTCTCCCTCAACGTTACTTTAATCCAAGACAAAAGAATAAAGTCTGACTCGAACTAGTTTTCCATCAGGTCATTTTTATTTCGTTTGTAGGTTGTTAAGGATTTCCTATACTCACAATTGGTCTACCACCCCCACCCTCCCCCTCCAATAATAACACTAATTTTGTTCTCAAGTGGTCGGTGTCACAACACCAGAGTGTGCACCCATATCTCCTGATGGGACCGCTAGATTGACCGTGACAGTTAAGTGGTCCCCGGGCTCCGTTAAAGCCACTCATATTTTCTCTCCGACTACTTAATAGACACGACAGAAATTAGTTGTCTGAAGGTATTGGAAATGCAAAGAGATCGATGATTCAGAGAGGCACCACACCAATCTTAATTGGCCGCGTTTGACCGGGGCTGCGCAAATTAAAAGAGTTTTCTGAGCGTAATAGGATTGGCGAGGTGCTGTGGCCCCGCAGAGAGACACACAAATCTCATTTTAAAAGGGGATTTTTACTTCGTAGATTGGAGAGATAAGAAGTTCTTGCAGTGATGTGTGCAGAAATGGCTGGCATTTAGCGCGGGCCTTAGAGCCCACCTGGCTAAAATATTGGTCAATTGGGTAATTATATAGCTATAATCCAACAAGCAAGATTGCGGCTTCTTTTTTTTTCTTTTTTTTTTTAAACACTCATTTTTAGATGAAATACTGTCCTCCAGCCTTCATACTAACGAATAATTAGCAACGCACATTCATTTTTCCAAGTTATCTCCTCCATGAACACGAATTTTGCGCCCAAAAAAAACAAAAAAAAAAAAGTCTGATAAAGTCACTAGATCTTCATCCTCCTCTGATGCTTTCTGAGGTAAAAGGTTCATCCTAATCAGACAGCACTGCACCCACACGCACCGCACCGATGAGCCCTCCCTCTCCCCCCTCCTCCCTCCCGCACACGCGTTTGATTGATGGCCTTATTAACTGGAGTTCTTGTAAGTGTGACCGAGCTGATTAAAATGCATATGTTTGGAATAATACACCGTTTAAGTCGCCCGGGTCGGGGCGAAACCACAAGGCAGATTTATGTAAACTATCAGCCGGTGTCTTTAAGCCTGATAGGGACACGGGTCATGCAGGAAAATGGCTTTGGTTTGTGCATAATAAAACCGTTCCATAAAATAAAGATGAACGAATCAGGCTAGCTGAATATTCAAAAAGGCACAGTCGCTCCAAACTTCTGGTTTCATAGCGGGTTATTTTTAAAAGCCTGGATCTGATTTCCATTTGGTTACCCAGGAGCAGCAGCACTATACGATCATCTTCTAAACCCGCGCCACACTGTGCCAGAATGACACATTAAAGTGAGGCAAATTACAACCACATTTACCGAGCCACGCATATGGATCTCCATCTCTCCTCACTGCATAAACTATACGACTGAATCCTCAACGGCCTAATCCAGCATCAACATGCCATTTAATCGCTGAAAGATTGCGTTTGACTGAGCTTCAAGATATGATGGGCTCATAGATTGCGCACATAACACCAATTACAACAGCCGTATAAGATCCTATTAGTGAGAATTGGCTCAGGGCTCCCCAGCTCCCACAACTAGCACAAAGCATTTTGATAGGGGCGGTGCAGTGCAGCTGTCGACCGACAGCAAATTCAAAAAAAAAAAAAAAAAAAAAAAAACACCAAATGGATCTGTGGCTGCTGCTACCGCTGTTTAAATTGGATTACATCCTAATTTACAGGCCCTTGTCGTAACGCAAGGGGCTGGCGGAGGCGTGGACGGACCAATCACACAGTAATGATGATGAATGGGAGATTAATGCGCATACAAGCAAGACAATTTAAGCCTTCATCTGTTTAAATAGGCTTCCAATATCATTTGGAAACGGGGGTCACGTTAAATCAATCGGGGGACGCGTGAAAGTCGTTTTCGGCGGCGTGTTTATCAACCTTATTTACGGTGCACCGGAGACAGCTATATGCAGCTGGAAAAAGGGCCGGCTGCTACGTGCTTATGTGACATACACGAGCAACAAAAACAGAGCAGAATGGATTCCGGTTATAAACTGATCCACTTGTTTAGTTATTTAAATCAAGTGGAGGCTGAGCTGTTTCCCAGGGTTTCTGTGCACATTCATGCTAAAGTGTACATTCTGGACTGAAAATGAACGTCCTTAATCGAAATAAAAACACAATGTTGGGTTTTTGTAGCAGAGGTTCCCGTGTAGCGTGAATTGGAGGGAGAGCAAGATGTAAATAAATAGCAACAACAAAAAAAAAAACCTTGCACATTCAAAATGATATGCACATATGTGTCAACAAATCCAGAAAATCTGATATGTGGTTGGGTTCATTTATTGGCAGAATGGAATAGTTTATCTCACGTCACCAAAGCAGAACAGATACAGTAAAGGGTTTGAAATTCATTTTTGCTTTACAAGTATATTTCCTATCAGCACAAAAGTTGTTAATTATCACAGATGACTCCACAAAACCTTCAACTTCTTCGTAGATGTCCACCTCTGCGAACCTCAGCACCACAATTTATTTGAGGCCCAACATCTCAAAACAGCATTTTGTCGGCCTGGTGAAACCATCAAGTCCTTCACAAGTCGGATGTTTAGCTCGTTACAATGTATGAAAAGTGGGAAAGGAAAAGCAACATAATAAAAAGTAATGTATGCCGACACGTGCACATGGTGTCGGATTGAACAGTGGCGGCCGCTACTTCACTCGTGACATATTCCAACTGTGGCATTTTTTTATTTTATTTTATTTTTTAATTGTTGAATGTGACATGGAAACAAACTCAAACAGAGTGAGGAAACGAGCGACCTTTTATAGACCCCCGCCGCAGGTAAGAAGTTGGAAAATACCATGTAGGCCGGACATAGACAGTAAAAGATTCAATATTTACAACAAAAAAAAAAAAAAAAGCGACACGAAATGCTCACATTTTACATTCAAATAAATATTTCCATAAGTGAAAATGAATATTAGTAACGCAGTGACACAAAGTGACCAATACAATAGCACACATCGACGCTGGCTCTGCACTGTGCCCCCCTCCTTACTCAGGTGGTCTGCTCCTGGAGCTTTTAAGCAGGTGTGTGGGCCGTTTGGAAGACTTTTGCCCTCACACCTTGCTGCTGCTGGGAGCGAGGAAGAGATGAATATGAGCAATAATTTGGGAGTCTTGAGGTTACTGTTTTTCAGAGAATAAAGTTGTACAATGTATATTCAGTTCTCAAACGAAAAAAAAAAAAAAGCCTGACGCCATCTACAACCTCGCAAACAGTCAAACAAAAAATGAAAGATCAATAATCTCTGCACAATTAATCCTTTGTGCTTACAATAAGGTAGGCTTGGTAATTTATTCAATTGGCTATCAATGATCAATCTAAGGTAATGGAGCCCCCAGTCTCCATTATATAGATCAATATAGCTCCACAAAGCATATCGCATGGAATCATAATTTATTCTACATTGAATTTTTTATTTTTTCAAGTTGGAGAAATGCAGTTACCTGCTGAAGAAGGCCCGAGTGTGTCCACCACTTTACAGTCAAAACTGCTCCACTAAATTAAAATCTGGAGATTGTAGGTCAATCCCTGAAAGAAACTCTATGAATATGTTTGCAATAATAACATAATGTCCTGAATAGTGAACCCGAATTCTTACCATCAAATGGGAGATACATGGCTCCACGATTTGATGAGGTCAGACTGAAGCCCTCTTTAGGCCACCAGTCAATCCTCAAATTATATTAATATTGAGCTAATCCTAGATCATGTACGTTGCAGGCTCTTGGATATATTCTTGTCATTGGTGATTTGTATTGGGATTTTAAATGTGCGCATCCCTTTTCTTGTCTTACATTTTTTTTTTTTTGTTGTCTTTCTTGATGTTGCAAATGGAGATGCAGCGATGCAAGACAAATATCAGACACTGAAGTATTAGCATCATCGTGATGATGTGATGGCGAGCATCACCTCGCCATCACGTTTGCTTTCACTTGAATGTCGGTGTTCTTTGTTAAGATTAAGTTGAGGATGCTGTGACAGATAATCCCTACTTTTACATTTATCTTGAATGTGGAAATATTTGCGCTCGAATGTAATCAGATCTGTGTTGTGTATTGAATATGCAGTGTGAATTGCTGATGAATAAATGGTCTGAAATGACCGTGTAGCCTTAATTACATTCTAAAAGATGTGGGGAAAGAGCCTTTAGCAAGTCCTACATTTTAAGGACGTGCATATTGAAGCATGTTGGGCGACAGCGCCACTGTTATTGACAGGCAATCATTTGTCTGCACATTTGGTCACAAATTATTGAACACAAGTTTGCTTTTGTGTAATGATGTATAGCTCTTTAAGGCGATCGATACGATACTCTTGAATAGGTACTGTCACTAATTCAGGACGAGGTTTAAGTCGAAATGATGCACCTTGGCCTCGCACTCATTTTAAGGATTTAAAAAGAGATGATGCATGATTTCAGCTCCCCAGTCTGCTTTCATTCTCCCTCTGCTCTTGAGCAGAAATAGAGCTGTGAGTGGCATACAATGAATTGTTTTCTTGTGTTAACAACTGAACAAATATGTCAGTTTTATATAGGGCACTGGTTGTGTAATGAGTACAGAGGGGGGAAAAAAAACCTTCCCGAGTGCTGAGATGGTGTAGGACAAAGTTACAAATCTTTGTGCAGAGACGTAACACAGATTGAGTATATTGTAATATAGAAACCAGTTTGATTATTCATTGATTATATTGAAATGAAGGGGCATGGACAGGGTTGGTGAGAGTGTCACCTCTTGTAAAACAGCTGTTGGGATGATGGGTGGTGAACCAGAACGGTCTCCCGGGGGAACCTTATGTGGATCGTATTGTTTATCCTTCCTCGTCTTTATCCCCTTTGCCATCATTAGTGCTTGGACTTAGAGCCATTTCAGAATTGGATTGAGGATACAAGGATTTGATTATTGATTTTCAAAAACCGCACAAGGATCAGACTTCTTGAGTTGCAACAGAGAGAGCATCATCGCAGAAGATGCCAGTGTACTTTTACTAGAGGATGACAAAGGCTCAACATTCCCGTGCGTTTGCACTTGTTCTCACAACAAAAAAAAAGTGGTTATTTAGCATATTAATTATTGATATATAAAGGGACGTTTTCCAAAAATGTTGGGAAGCTGGGGATTAGCTGATGACGGAGTACATATGGTAGTACAGACAACACCTACACACAAAACATAAAATAACCATGGCAATGTACAATAGCAAAGAGCGTGCAGGTGTTTAGCATCATGCTATATGGCTTAGCACCCTTAAGACAACTGTTGATTTACAGACTGGATGTGTAGACCAGCAGTTTTTATGTTTTTTTTTTCCCCCTAGTTTTCCCATTTTGTTCATTTCCATATTTTACTTTGTTAAGCGGCCCCAATCTCAGTCAGCTGCAAAAAGGACTTTGGCTACCTCCAGACGGAAGCATGTCTTCTGCCTTGATTGATGGAGCAGGGAATACCAATAACATTTGACAATGATGTTGTTTGTTACTCTAATCATTCACAACGAAATTCACAGTTGAGGAAACGGAATTTTCCCAATTCCTCGACGTAAGAGGACACCATTACCACGTTTGGAGGAGTCGACGAGTCATCAAATGAGAATTGATGAAAAAGAGAACATATAACTACTTATTTTTTTCAAATATACGGTCGTTGTATTTTTTTCGTCTTTACTGTACAGACCACAAACAGGAAGGGTACAGAGAGTGATAACGGGCGAGAAAGGTTGCATACGACTCGACATTCAAAGACACCAATACAGTGCTCATTTTAGAATGAGTAATAGTAATGAGGACGGCATCTGCACCTCAACCTATCATCCTAATGTCACGTCACGTGCAGCTTTTGTTTGGCCTTCATTTCTAGTAATTGTGATCCACTCCTTCCATGATAGACATCCCCGGGGAAACTCAAAGACTCGAAGTATTCTGAAGATCAGCAGCTCTGATCCTGTTCTAGTAGCGTTTTGACTACTTGTTTGAATCAGTTTAGTATTCAATTCACCGCGATTAGCAGCCATAAAAACAGCTTAGTCTTCAGAGGCATTCATTTAACAATAATGTATGACTGACGCTTATCAGAACAAAAGCCTTTGCATTGGGAATGCGCAATAAATCGTTTGATATAGGTGCAAGAAAAGAGTTGTGCAAGACGAGGAAAGCAGGAAATGCAGTTTCCCTTTAACTAATTGGCGATGATGTTGTCCCGGAGATAAGTGTACACTGCACTGTATGTAGCTCGTACACTGTAGCTATATTACATTACATTCATTCAGCAGATGCTTTTATCCCAAGTGACTTAATCCATTCCATAGTTGATCATGTTCATTTCCTAACAATAGTGCAGCTGATGCTTTCTCTCTTCCTGAACTGCATCCTCTCATTAATTGTACGGATGCACAAATCCATATGAAACCTCAGGTCAGAGTTAGAGTCCTCACAAGGTCCCTCTCCTCAATCAGCCCCGCATTGCATTGCTAGTGGTAGAAATCCCTTCCCTGCAGCTCAATGCAGCAAGAGTTTTAATTCACTAGCCAGCAAGTGTGAAAGAATGACTGCTGATAGTAAAGGTGTTAAGACCGAGGGTCATTGCTTTGGGTTGAAAATCCAATATTTGACATGCTGCTATACAGTATAATATACACGTTGTGTGTGCACATGCATGACCTTGTGCATTGCTTTATATGTTGTTCCAACCACCACACAGAGAAATAAACACAGGCTTATTTTAGTAATACGGGGTTAGGCTGCATTCCCCTGCTCCTCTGATGTACAATTGTCACTTTAAGTCCAAATAATGGCCACATAATGGCCAAGTGTCACTTTATTGATAGTGCTGGGAGGAGATCAGCCACCAAGGCCTCCCAAAAGTCTTAGTCAGCGTTGCGATGATGATCAACTTATTAAAGTTCATTTGATTGTTCAGCTGCTTTCCCCATGAGATCTTTTTTTTTGTCTTTAGGAACCGCTCACGGAGCACACCACATTGTGCGATATTGTTTAAAATGATTTAATAAGCACTTTGTTTTACGACTGAGTGTTATTATTTTACAACCCTCACGGCAGCCAATGGCTTTGCAGATCAGTCCAATTCTCTCCACACCTCATTTTATTTTACTGCACGCTGGCCGCTTTACTGCTCGGCAACTGGCGGTGGCTGAAGGCGACAGGAAAAGTTGTGCTCCTTCTTTCCCAGAGAATCATCAAACAGACTCCAGAGCAGAGGGTAAGAAAAAGCCTGTTCCCACAGTCTCACTGAACTTGCTTCACTCGAAAGGCAGCACGTTGTCTTTTACAGTGGGAATCGGGCTGAGATTGAGGCTTATTTGACGTCGTCTGCCATGATCAGCTCTGAGGTTTGACATCTGTGTGGGCCGTTGGCGATGTGGGTGCAGAGTTGGAGTGTGTCTGCTTGTGTATGCCTGCTTGTGGGTGTGTGTGCCTGTGATAGAGCACCTCATTGCTGCAGTGATGTATCCTCATTATGCCCACGTCGCATGACCGTCACACCCAGCCTACTGGTCCTCTCCTGGGGGACCGGGGTGTCTGGGCTTCCCCTTCTCTCTGCTCCTCCATCTCCCAACCTCCTGCCCTTCCGACTCAAACCCTCCCATCCCCCAACCTGCGCTGAAGTGCTGAGTCGTCCTGCTGACGTCTGACTGCTGCTGACCAATGACCGAGGTTCGCTGATGGGAACTGAACATGAAACGCTTACATTTGGAAAGTACTCGCAGCTGAATTGAGGGTCAGGTGTACTGACCTCATAATAAAGATATGGACAGAACAAACAGGGATGGACCTAAATATTTAAATAATTTAATAATTTCTAATGAGGCAAGGGGGTTTAACATTTTGCGAAACACTGATGCTGCCTGGGCAAAGTGGCTGATGGAGACTTACATTTGCCCCGATGATTGGAGAATATTCCATCAAGCGGAATGCTGCTTTCTTTTACCAGTGCAGAAAATGTTGCTCTTCTCAGTCCAAATGAGATCCAGCTTTCACTAGCAAGGGCTTCACTGACTGAAAACACACAGTAGAGGCTAACAAGGGACTTAACAGACATGGGACTTGCAGAGAACATTTGGCCTGTTTCAGTCAGTGGAAAGAAAGAGAGCAGTGTGTAGAGAAAGGTGAACACATTGCAACACTAGTTGATGCTGCTTTGACACTATGCTATTCAAAAGTGGTATTGTTTGCACTTTTTGTAATTTTGGCTACGTTTGTGGATTGCCGTGCATGTGGTTGTATTTATTGTATACATACCGGTTCTTGAATGGGCTTAAAGGATGTTGTTTATCCTTTTTCATTTGTTGAATAAATGCAAACCATTTACCGGATTTCCCCCTGTGCATCTTAGCCATGTCATCTTAGTCATCTTATCTTTATAGTTTATGACCTCTGTTTTTTTGCGGATGTATAGTAGCATGTGTGTGAGTGTGCACAAGCGACAGTATGTAGCCTATGTACACCTCTCTGTCATAGTTTATTTCTATGATGAAACATGTCGTGTTAATTTAACACTGAGGGGAAAAAATGCCCCCGTGTAAAAGTGGATTGCCTGTCCGTTCCTTATGCTCTGGCGCCGACGCCGTCTGCAGAGATGAGCAACTGGTGACGACGATGACTCTTTGCCTGGGACCTGTTAGCTTTAGCCGCAGTCTTTATATACACGTAGCTATCAAGTGCAAAATTAAGACGCATTTTACAAGATTTAGAAAACTTCAAAAAGTGACCTGGGGCAACATTTTCAACCAACTCCCAGAGCTAGCAACAGCTTATGCAACTAATAAAATCTGCCAGCGTCAGTTGTCATTTTGTGAGGCACAGTTGATGGCCATCGGCGAGAAATGAAAGGCTTGTTTTGTCTGAGATCAAGGACCCATCGTTTCAAGTTTGTGAGGTAAATCTATCAAAGATGTGCATTTTGATACAATTTCCTTAAGCATGAACAGCGTGGTATGTGTGTGTGTGTGTGTGTGTGTGTGTGTGTGTGTGTGTGTGTGTGTGTGTTGCAGCAAGATCACTTTGGGAGGTAAGGTTACACCATGGGAAAGGGAGCAGAAGAGATAGTGGTACCAGATAGTGAGAGCATCAGAAGAAGAGCTAAGAGCCCGTGCTTAGTGCCTTAATGGATGATTTCAAAGAACACTCACACTGTTTGGCTGGAAGCTGACCTCCCCAAAACTATAAAACTGTTGTGATTGACAAGGTAGCGGGTCAGCTGTGTGTGTGTGTGTGTGTGTGTGCGCGTGTGCGTTCAGAATATCTGTAGATACAAGCTTGCCAGGAGTATTTCACATAGGATGATTCAACAGAAAAACATTTATCTGTAGGATTAAAGTGTCTGTTAAAGGCATGTTAAAAATATTATACGACTGCATGTGGCTTCAGGATTTGGTTTTACACGGTAATCCTGATTCATCCCTGGACGCATGATTATTAATCTTGATTATATGATGTAAGGTATGATCATATTTTACTTTTATAGTTATAGAGTTGTATAAGTATCATCTTACATTAATGTGTTTTTAATGACAACAGATATAACCTTTTACTGCATATTCAATGACTTTTCAGATCATCTGCAATTATTGTTTGTTGCATATTCGAAGGTTAGAGACACACAGTGCTCCGAGGGACTTTTAAAAAAAATATTTTATTATTTCATGATTGATGATTTTGCGTAACTAAGTCATCTTGTTGTGATCTTGTTAATTTTCTTTTGCAAAGAGAGTTGAAAGATTAACTTTTTTTATTTTTTATGATTGCATAATAAATTGCACAGCTTTCAAGTCATAATGAAGAGAAGACTAAGATAAAAAAAAAATACTTGTTAAAATTGTAACACTGAGTTCAAAGTAATACTGCTAATTACGAATGACTGATTAATATAACGCAATTATGTTTCAGCTCGTAACATGTGCAGCACAACAGTGGCACTAAAGTCTCTCCTGTCAAACAGGAAGTGATGCGTTTTATTTCTGGCGGAGGGCACGGTCGTTTGCTTGGAATCAATCAAAGCAGAGCTGCTTAGTTAGCATATTTCAAACAATAAAAAAGGAGAAGGACTGAAAGTGCAAGAAAAAGAGTTCATTTACAGTGAACGCTGGAAGGTGCAGAGATGAGCCAAGCTGACGCTGAGCTACAATACCAAAGATGGCAACCAAATTAAAACAATGCAATCTCAGATTACTACTTAAATCAACAAAATGTCCTCACACAAAAGTTTTGATGCACATTTCTCTTTATAGCAGTCAGATCAACCTGAAAGCAGTTAGTGAATAGACATGGATGAATGGCGAGCCAGTTTAATAAGACAGACAGACTGACGCTGACAGACCTGTGGCGTCTTCAGGTTGTGACTCACAGACCAGGAACCCAGATTAAGAGGGGAGAGGGTGTAAAGAGGGAGTCCTGGTTTGGTTAACTGAGGGGGAGGAGGAGGGGGGAGGGAAAGAAAGGGAGAAAGAGTGGAAGAGCTTAAGGAGGAGGGCATCCTTGTTTTATAGATCTGTGTTTGTAATGTCTGCGCCTGTCCACTGTGGACGAAGTAAGTAAAATATACAAAAAAAAAAAAAAAACAGAAAATGAACGGAAGGATGAAGGAGAACAAGATAAAGAGACCGTGGGAGCGACGGCTGTAGAGACCGAGAGAAAGATGGAGGTAAGGAAGGAAGGAGGACACGGTTTATGGTGATGCTCTGTTTGTGACGGCTGTCTGCTGGATGAAAACAGGGCCTCTTTAACTTCTCACGGGTTAATGGAACTTTTATGAGTTTGTCCTGCAATCATGTAACCCCTGGCGTCTCCTTTCCTTTCTGTCCTTCTTTCTCATTCCCTCGCTGTCTTTTTCCCCCTATCGCAGGGCAGATCAGAGGTGAGCCGCTCCTGTGTTTCTGTAAACACTGGTGTCTCTCTGCTCTGGGTTTATGGAGACATGACCAGTTAGGAGGTGGTCTGAGATGGTGGGTGACTCACTTGCCGGCTTAGTTTACATTAGGTAAAGACTTGTTTAGGCAGTGGTTAGTATAGTCAGGTGGGGAGTATGGACAGCAGTAGTGGAATGGCTGCCCAGAGGTCGTTTTAATCAAACCATTGCTTTCACCAGTGTAAAAAAGAATTAGTCCAAAGTTCCAGAGAGTTGCAATGGGTGTTTACATTTTTTTAATTTTTTTTTTTTTTAGAGTAGCAGCTCATTTGGTTTGTTACAACCAGAGTTGCAACCTGAGACACCAAGATCGCCCATCGCCCCAAACCCCACAACTAAAAACTCTCCCACCACTTGGATAAAAGCGTTTTTGATGTCATGTCTGACAACGCATGGTGCATTAAGTACAGGGGAGGTGGGGGTGTCTGTAGGTGTGCTGGATTGATGGAGATTGGCGCGGAAAGGCGATGGGATCCCGACCAGGTCTCCCCATCATAAAGCACGGCTGAGGGATGAACGGCTGCGGGCCAGACGCAACTTTTAATGCTCGGCCATGACTCACGATGACTGTCTGTAATGAGTTTTATTCACTTCCATCATTTGAGTGTCGATTGCGATCATGGGGCTATCGGAGAGGCATGATTGACGGGATGGAGTCAGACGTGTGGGGTGTGAAAGTGGGATGAAGGAGGACAGAAGGGAGCTGTACACTGATATATATATGTACGTGTATTCGGTGGTGAAAGTGTGCAGTGTTCACCTAATGACGAGTTCAGAGGAGAGAAAAAAATACAGAATCATAGAGATGCAAGGCTCTATTTGTAAAGCATAAACTAACCTAACAAGATTGAATTTGCCTCTATGTTTTACCATCTCCCAAACATTTTTCTCTCCAATTCATTTCTCGTGCTCCATTTCCACTTTTGCTTTGAGTCACACAAGAAAACAACCCAAAATGAGTCCAAAACAAAAGTCATTACAGCCTTTTATTGTTTCCTCAAACCTCAATACATTTAGAGGATAGCAGCTCCTGAAGCATGTGGCCAAAGACAGGCAGTTTAAAGATGATAATCAATATTGATCCCAGTTATAGAGTGAGTGTGGGGCGATGTGAGGGGGAGAGGGGCATCCCTACTCCGTCTGCATGTTGATAGGATCAATAAGCTTTAGAGGATCGAGGATGGATGGTTCCCTGTGTGTAGGCTCAGTGGGGGTGACAAGGGCAGAGAGATTACACAACCTGGACTCCACATCTCTCACATAATCTCTCTATTTTCTACCCTATTTTTTCTCCATTTGCCAATAGCCCTTTTCAGTTGAACACTACAATGAACATGTATGTGAAAATACTTGCATTAACAGTGTCTGTGCGAGTGTGTGTGCAGGGCAGATGCTGGGGTGACAAACAAGCCTTATATTTCTTCCTACTCGAGGGTATTGATTTTGAGGCAATAAGGCGGTAATCTGCTGGGCAGTTACATTAGGAAGACATGACATACACACACCTTCTCCTTCTTTATAGACCAAGAACATTGGTAATAAATTAAAGAGGGTGCACACACAAAACCCCAGATAGCTCCTTTTTAAACTGGAATAATTAAAATAGGAGGAAACATGGCCTCATGAGGCATTTGTTCTTTCATGATGGGTTCAGAAAAGACCCAACCCAGAAGTGTGGAGGCTTCTCAGAATAGCTGAGGACGACTGTTGGACTCTGGCCGCGGAGGTAAAGATCCATCCCAATCGGTCATGCTTACCTGTGACAGTAACAGAGCTTTTTCTATTCTAATAAAGCCTGTCCTCGCTATATTTACCTGCTTAGCACAGTCCAGTGCTCTGGGGCCGCTGTGACCTGCCTGCCCCTTCCCCTGTGAGTGTGTGTGTGTGTGTGTTGGAGAGAGACATAATGGTGACTTAGCACCTGGACACGTCAACGATATGTAGATTCAGCGATGTTGATACAGCAGATGAATTGGCAGTGAATGCAAATTTATTTGTGGCACAGAGTGTGGAGAGATGCAGGGTCTGTGCGTGTGTGTGTGTGTGTGTGTGTGTGTGTGTGTGTGTGAGAGAGAGAGAGAGGGCATGCAATGCACAGCACAGCATGAGAGAGAGAGATGAAGATTCAGCTATGTGGGTGAGAGTGTTGGATTAGAGATGACAGCCAAGAGCGAGGAATCCCATCATTCCACGTCCAGGGAGCGCCAGTGACATGGCCCTCTGGGGTGGGGCAGCAGTTACGCCCTGTCAGGGGGTCTTATGACCTGATGGATATGGCGCTACGGGACGCAGGGAACACCCTGAAAATTTCCTCTCGCATGCACCGTCATCCAAGAACAGAGATAGGCTCACTGACACCAGCGCTGCAGGACGCACACCTCTTACAGATGTCTAATTTTCTCATAGTATCTTTTTGCTTTTGTGTGTATTCGTGTGTTCCAGGACATAGACAGAACTGCACAAATGCCCAGATGAACACACACACACACACACACTTTGCAGGATCCCATATGACAGTGCTGAGCAGCTCTCCACAGCCGTCATTGAACTGCAAAGCCCCAAAGTTGCATCTTCTTTTATTAGAATGGCATAATAACTATCCATCAACTCAGCCAGCCAACCGTATCTCTCCCTCCTGACGCCCACAGCCAATTGGCTACCTCGATATTTGAGAGCTAATTTGTCACAGTCAGCAGCGTCCCTCCCATTTTTTCCTCTCCCTGAAGTGAGTGTTATTGTCATCCCAAGTCTCTGCGGATGGTTTTATCATTCCTGCTTAGTACAGCACTGGGATATGTGACACACACACACACAGACACACACACACACAGACACACACACACACACACACACGGGCATCTTTCCATCCACACCATCTACTCTGCGAGCTTGTGATGACTTTTTCTAAACATTTAATTTTGCTCCTCTTTTCTCTATATACATTCCTAGCACACATACAGACAGTGATTGCTGCATGTGTGTGTGCTGTTTCCCTCCACTCCGCTCTAAACGAACCAATTATGGGTGTTTATGTAGCTTTAATGCGTGTAAGCGTCAGGAGAGAAACATTGCACCGCTCACCACCTAATCAATGAGGCCTTGCATGCTACACCACCCCTCACTTCTCTCCTCTCACTCGCCCTCTATCACATCATTCCTTCCCCCTCAGTCCCCCTCATTTTCTCCTTCTCTCTTTCCCTCTCTCTCGTTCCTTCTCTGTTCAATTAGCAAGAGACAAGAGTGAGCTATCAGGTCAATTGGCCATGAAGAGAGCTTTAAACGGAGCAAGATGAGGCCATCACAGAGTCGCTACGTTCAGGATAACTGGGCTCGAGTTCGGTATATTTAGAGTGGGTCTCGAAATTTTGGATTAGCATTTTAAATGTGGCTGCCGTTCTGAACTGTGTTTCAAAAAGGAATTATCTTCTAAATCAGAAATGTTGTGTAAGGGAAGTGGTGTAAGGGTTCACTCTGCCTTTGAACAGCCTACTATACACATTTAAATGCAAAGTCTGTTGATGTTCTATATTTTTCTCACTTTCACCTCTAATCCAATGAAAAGACCATATCCAACAATGAGCTGATGCGACTGACAAGCTAAGTCTGAGCGTGTTAGGCTGTGCGGTAGGTCTACACATTGTCCAAAAATGATTTAACATGATTGAGCCACTATAAACATGGGCACTGCATTTTATTTATAAACCCCAGTCTAAAACTACACTGCCAAGCCGGTTAAGGAAAGTATGTTTGCCTTATTTAGATTAGGGTCTCGTATAGGAGAAAAGTGGCGTAGAACTGAGAGCCATGGACATTCCAAGGAAGTCAGAAAGTATTGAGTTGCACTAATGTCATTTTTGGTTTTGATATTTTCATGGGGCATGTTGACGAAAACTCAAATATATAAAATCACCAGCCTTATCCTTTAAAATGCACACGACTCCAGTCCCTTCAGAAAAGATCACTTATCTTCCCTCTATCCAGTAATGTCATTTCATTCTGTTTCATTTTTTTACACCAGTTACTGTTTAAATGGGCAAAAAAAAAAGAAGCTGAGCATCAATCAAGACTACATTCTGACCTTCAATTAATGTCGTTTTGCTCCCCCTTACAGACTATACAATAACGGCTAAATAACTGCAAGCTATCAAAAGTCCACCTACATCAATAAACACTTTCTTTCTGGGGTCGTTTCTTGGAGGCGTTTCAAACTATACTCACTAAGAAATTGTCCAGAAACTGAACTCATACACTGGATTTTATTAAGCATGATACGACCGATCCAAAGTTTCTTCATCCATATCATTATAGCATTCTGCGCTCATTTACCTTTATTCAGTCATGGTCAACCGCTGACTCGGCTTTTAGTGCCGCAGCAGTCCGCTGGCCTCATGTTACCTTACCTAAAAAAGGGATCCTATTGACGTCCATGCAGTGCAGTAACTTTACTCTGCTCTCACCCACCCTCACCTAACATTACAGGTCTGAAGCAGCACCAGCCGCCTCTGGAACAGGCCTTCCAGCGATACCTTCTTCTCTGGAGGCAGAGATGAATGTGGCTCAGCGGGAGCAGCACCCCCCTGGGTATTTAGGGCCCACCCCGGTGTGTCCGATGGGAACGACGGTGCCGGAGTCCTGGTACCGACACCGGTAATTATTTACCGGGCCTGGGTCTCTGTGGGAACCGAGCTATGATGGATTCTGACGGGGCTGATGATCACTCTTCCAATGAGAGTAATTAATATAATGAAGAGCTACTGAGCATGTGCAGTACTGCGTGATGAATAGAGCGTGCGTGTTGTCGTTACTCACAGGTGACAGAGGGTGTGTGGGGGGTAATGTGAAGAGGGGGAAAGGGCAGTAATAGAAAGCCAGAGCAGGAGGGTTGGGGAAAGTATGAATGAATCAATACATTGTTAGAGGATAGCAGGGATGTTAATATCTTAAGAAATTGGGCGACACATTGATTAAAGCATTTGCACACCTTTAAACACCACATTTCCAGCTTGGAGCAAGTAAAAAAAAAAAAAAAAAAGTGCGAAGACAAGATAGCGTGACGAGACGAGACGAGCACGGGCAGATTGTACGTGGGTCCTTTCTCCCTCAGATCCTGAGGTAGTGGCTCCATGTTTCACAACAACTCACTACACTCCTCTTGATATTCTAATGAGGACTTCATAGTTATAATTAGCTGCTGTTATGTGCCTCACTGTCGCCGTGACATGTTGTGTGCTGACCCGCTGTCTTCAATAGAATTATCTTCACTAATGAACCTAAGCGGAGTCAATGACTCAGGATGGGGAATGTTGTCTACAAAACAGGAAGAAGACTTGTGTGGGTGTTGTGCTGATGTGCAGACGCTGTGGGTGTGGATATGGGACTCGGGCTAAATGGCCTGACTGCTATTGGTGGGTTCATGTAAAAGATATCAAGGCCACATTACTACACAGTGAGACAGTGGCTCGTTACGCACCGTCGCGCAAGCTATTATACCTGCTAGAATCCAGCCACTAATTTAGCCACATGCCACTTAACGTGCGCTTGATATGAATCACAGGGTGCTTAGAGGAGCCTCGCACCCCCCACCCCCCCCCCCTCACTGCGCTGTGACCCCACCGCTCTTACTTCCTTAAAGAGAGAGTCGTTAAACAGCCGAGAGGATCCACCAGCGGTTATAATGGTGAAATAATGAACACTGTTGCCTCAGGTATTTATCACAGCAGCAACTCTCAGAGCGGAGGCTGTTTTGGTCTCTAAATGGCAGAGAGAAGGGGGTGGTTCCAGGAGGGTGATTAACTTCAAAGTCTGAGAACTCACCAGCAGAAATAGGAACTTGAACATCTGTGTATAACGTACATTTAACTTCAAGACTAGTTAAGCTCAGGTTCGTGTGGGTGTCCCGACACTAGTGTGTAATCGGGAGAAGGGTTTCATGTAATAAGTAATAATGTCGATTTCTCTCAGCTCTGACTGGACTCTTGTTTCAATCCCACCATGCAAACACAAGTCGTGCATCAAACAGTGAACTCCTGCTGACACATCAGACTGGTGTCGTATCCTGGTGTGGACACAATTCAGTGTGGTGTGTCTGGTGTCCCGCCACTGGCTGCCCGGCTGAGTGGGTGAGGCCCTCCGGCTCAGACCGGCTGGCTCGGGACTCGGTCGGTCCTTCGGTCGCTCGCGTCCCCTTCAGACGTCAGCGCAGGCCGGTCTCACCAAGGCTCCTTTACAGCCTTCTTTCATGTGTCCTTTAATGAGGAAACCGCCGGCTCAGCAGCCTGCTATAAAACACAGGCAAATTAAAACACCCAAATATGAATCAGCTACACTGTCTAATTCAGCAGGCCAAGCCAGAGGCGTAGCTCTTCTTTAGCTAGACCTCAGGAAGACCAGTCTGTCGTCCGCAAAGGCCAAGATGGCGTTGGAGGCTGAAAGGTACATATATGATATATCAATGGCTTCTTAATCTAAACCGAGAAAAACTTATTTTAAAATCAGATGAGGATAATCTTCAAAGCTCACAGGCAAGTGCATACTTGCAAAGGAACAATAACAATAAGTGAGTCACAAGCCCACGACACAACCCCTGCCACCAACGGCTCGCCACAGTCTGCTACAACTGTGGCTGCCACTTAGACGACAGCAGCTCCATAAAATGTTGCGAAGAAACACCAGCCCTAAGGAAAAAAAGAGTAAAATAAAACCGCATTTGTTTTTTTCCCCTCATTTCATTGTAATGATGGAAATAAGGGCATCATTCTGAGATTAGTGCTGCTATTTCTCCCCGTCTGACGTTAAACACAATATGAGCGTCTGCTGAAGAGCTTTGGAGAAACAATGGAACAACAGCTCACTGAAGAGGAGGATATTAACAGACGCCGAGTTAAATAAGACTCCTGTAACAGCCTCTGAAACATGGAACCAGAAGACCATGGGATTATTGTCCTGTTGATCACCTTACCTGTTAAATAAGCAGGCCAATTGTGTTTATAGGCCAAACATAAGTTTGCCCCATGGTGCTTCACGATCTGTAAATCTTATGACATCATTTATCCCTAGACCCTCAATCCAAATGAGGGAAAACTTCACAAATAAAACCTTCACGGAGAGCAACAAAGGAGGAATCCCTCTTACAGTTGTAATGAGCAGATACAGTAGGTAAAATATGTTAACTTCTCTTCAAACGCTAAGTCCAATAACAGTAGACGGCTTGTATAATCTCAAAAGTAACAAAATAAGTCTAGTGACTGAACTATCGGATAGATTAACATGAAATGTTGTACAGACATTCATGGTCCCCAGAGGATACACCCTGGTGACTCTGCTGCTCCGCAGACTTTTTTTTGTCATCTGGGTTCATTGTCAAATAAACATGGCAACATTAGCCATCTTGAGTTGCTAATATACACTATTTACTTGGGACAAAGACACACACACACACACACAGTGGGTTTGACATGTGTGTTAAGTATGATGGGACAATGAACACTTTAGTGTGCATGTTCTCATCCATTAACAGGTCAAATGGCCACTCAGTCTATCTCAAAAGCTCTGTACTTACTGAACTAATCACTAAAAAAAATGTTATTTTTCACAATGTGCAATCAATAACTTTAACACTGATATATATTACATGAGCTATAATGAATTCTGTCTTGAATGACAAGTGCTACATCTTCTGCAACATGCTGCACTTATCTTACAAAACCAGACAAAGACCAAATACACAGAACATCTTTTATTTTAGGCTACAGCGTGACTGAGGATCTGTTTCACAGAGCAAAGACAAACTGTAAACACTATTAAAGAATTTTACTACAAAAAGTGACAGTCCATTTAGATTCCTCTTCAACACTACGCAACAATATGAAATATACATTATGTACATTTGCTCAGAGCTGGGAGGAAACGTTCCTCACTTACACAGATGTCGTACAAGTTATGAGAGAGAGAGAGAGTGGAGAGATATCAAAAGTCAAACTGGGCCAGACAAAGTGCTAAACAGTGAGAACAACATTTTATAGTGAACAGTAGAAAATTCAAACAGTGTTGGTCACAAAATAATACTCCAGTGGCTCAAGAAGCAGGTGTAGACAGAGAAGTGAGGTAAGTTCAAAAAGATTCTGTAACTGTATCAAAATGGCCCGGCACATCGCACTGCGATGTGCACAGTGCAAAAATAACCAGATATATATCACAGTATTTAAACTAGAAGTGGTCCATCCAGTGAGTAGTGACGAAAATGTTGTTAAAACATGAAATGTGAAAAAATAAACTGGATGATTGAAAATTTAAACCAACAAATAAAAGCATGTTTGCTGGCAGGATGACTCAGGTGACTGACGACATCACCTTCCTGCCAAAAACAGACATATGTAACAAACAAGCAAACTTTGAGCCCACAGTGTGGCTAGTTTTGGTTATCTTAAATGAAGTGCTGTGAACATGGGACATGTTGTGTCCAGTAGAAAGAGGGTAACCTAAACTCTGCACTCACTTGCACTGTCTCTCAAATTTAATTTCCATCACTAAGTGAATCCTTACTGTAGCTTGTGTTTTCTTTGCTGTCCCCTTGTTCAACAGGGACAGGTCCGAGTCATTTGGGTAACAGGCAATAAGCAGCACAAACCCAACAAAAGCATACTTACACTTTTTTTTTTTTAACAATCATGCAGTTATTACGTATCAATCATCTTGAACAACCACATATTATTGGAATTGGTATTGTATAAGCCTGCCGTGCCTCATCCTACCTCTCATTTCCCGCTCTGGTCCCCTAGCCCAGACTGGGAAGAGAGTTGCTTTGTCTGTAGATACTGATCTAAGGTCAGTTTAAGCATTTCCCCCACACAGAGGGAGAGTTGTGTATTGAGAATATGATTCAGCTAATGCTATGAGGGGAAATGGGGCGACATACAGTATGCTAATTGGACCGCAGATCTGCGCCTGAGGGCAAGGCCTTAGTCTCTCCTGAGCAAAAGGGGATAAGGGGCACTGGGGTGTGTGTGTGTGTCTGTGTGTGTGTGTGTGTGTGTGTGTGTGTGTGTGTGTGTGTGTGTGT
>CALSCE010010855.1:7424821-7448982 GCA_943593645.1 Bovichtus variegatus | reverse complement strand
CGCCGATTATGGAATACATTTTCAAAACGAACGTGCAAAAAGAGCGACATAAAGATGGTTGTGGGGCGGCTGGTGATCGTAGTGACCCCCATTGAACCTTATGCTAGGCTGTGACCATTCCTCAGTGTTAATGGCTGACGGCTTTGTAATGCTGGCTAATGCAGTATTGATGTTTACCAGCACATCTATCCTTCATCATCCCTCTTTCATGAAAAAAAAAGAAAGTGGAGGAGGAGGAGGAGGAGAAGTGGTTAAGCAGCACAGGGGAGCCATAAACTGCGCTGTCACGTATAGAAGTACGCTCTTACTTCTGCTGCCCCATTTTGCGACAACCCACTTTCATATGCAAGGGGACAGATCTCCAGGCTATGTGATGCAAAAAAAAAGAAGCAAAAAGACAGACAGAAGCAGGGAGTGAAACAAAGTGCTAACCATTACAGTGGAGAGGGTGTAACTATAGCGTCTGTGTTGGTCTGTGTAGTGCAGCTTTTGTATATTAACGGTTTAAAGGCCAGTGTAAAGCGGACCACATCAAGCCCTGGCTGCCTCACTTCACTGTTACTTACAGGCCTGTAACTCTATTCTGCTCTCAATATGACTATTAAACCATCATAGGTCCTTAAGGCCAGCAGCCTCCCTCCCTCCCTCCACCTGGCTCTCATTCAGCCATTACTACCACAGTTTTTATTAGCTGTCTACTAACTAATTAAGAATGGGGATTGCGTTTACACTCTCTCCATGTCTCTCCCTCCTCCCTTACCCTTCGTCTCTTTTGTGTCCGCTCTTGTGTTTTTTTTGGAAATGTGGCATATCTGGCGCTGCATGCGTGCGTGTGTGTGTGTTTGTGTGTAAACATGTGTTTTAGCTTGCAATTTTTTAATGTCAGTCTCGCTCATGATGGCTTTTTTAGTTTATGTCTGAACGCAACCCTCGCCATCCTGCTTCTCTTCTCCTCCGCCTGCGCTCCTCTTCCTCCCCCTCGTCTTCCCCGCTGACACCTCCCTGTCTGAGGACTCTGGGGGACATATGTTTGACATCGTGCACAAACCCCCCATCTCTCCGCGCACACACACACGAGGGCACACACACACACACACACACACACACACACACACACACACACAAGCAGGCAGCCCCTCCCTGCGTTCTGGGTCAGCAGCTGAAAAGGTTACTGGCTGAGCTACAATAAAGCGCGTCCGAGCGCACAGATCGTTTGTTATAGCGACCAGAGACGCTGACGGGGAGCTGTTGTCCTCTGTTAACGATAAATCAATGAAGTTCCCCTCCTGCTCCCATCACACACACAGGCACGCACAACCACTCACACACACGGCTGTGGTTATTAGCTGACGCAGTGGTGTTGTTCCTCGCCTGCGGTAATTTGCGTGGAGAAGAGGACATGTCACGCTTTAACAAGATTGACATGGATAAACACACAAAGACACCAACGGTGAAACAAACGTGTTGCTGTGCGATGCCGCTGCACATTAAAGAAATGTGAGAGTGAGAGGGATGGAGATGGAGATGAAGATAAGAGGGGAGGGTGTGTATGTGCTGGGGAGCTCTAGCAGGTGGAGTTAATTTGCAGCACTGATATTAACTGTCTGCTTCATTGCGATTAGCTTCTCGTCCTCGTCTGATGCCGCAGGAGAGGAAGCCCAACCCGTTCCCAATTTATTATTACATTAAAGAGCTAACGAGCACATATACACACACAAGCATTTACTATCCCATTTATAGAGGCAAGGAGCACGTTTATCACCCAACTTTAATCTTTGTCGGAACATATGCTCACAATTCATTAAAGGGGGAAAAGATGCGCGTCTGTGTCCTGTGGCAAATCTATTTCTGTCTCTCAATACAAAGGGTTGAGTCTTGTTAAGCCCTTCGATTCGCCTGTTGTTCTCCTCATAAAAGAATAAAGGAGCAAATATGTGTGTTCCTACTTGTGACTGCATGTCCGTATGCATGAATGAGTGCAGGTACACAGGCGTGCAAGGTGAACCGTAAAAGCCTCATATCCCTTCCTGGGCCAGTCGCCTCTCTTCTCCTCTTCCTCTCCTTTCATCTTCATGTGCATCATTAAAATCACTGCTGCCTGTCTCTCCGCTACTCTCTGCAGCTTCTTATCCCCCACTTCCACTGACTGGTTGGCTGCATGCAGAAATTATGGCAGGCAGAGGAGAAATGAAGGGATTAAAAGAAAAGAATAAAATGAGGAGGTACAGCAAACATGGCCGGGGAGTGTGTATGTGTGTGTGTGTGCTCATAATTGTCATGCGTGGCCATTCCTTGTACTAAGAGAACGTCGCGCTCTGTTGGAGACGGCCCGAGCTTCCATCTGAGATCAACAAATTAGCTGCACGAACAGAACTGTGTGTGGGTGTGTGTCTATGTGTGTGTGTCTCTCTGCATGTGCAGGTAAGGAGAGAGACACACACACACACACACACACACACACACACATATTTGAAGAAAGGGCAGCTCTATCAGGTCCAAGTCCAGCATGATAAAATGTTATTGCCGTTTTCCTGTAAATTGGCTGTGAGTGCTCAGTCTCCTTTGTGTCGGACTGTGTCGTGTGTGTGTGTGTGTGTGTGTGTGTGTGTCTGTACACATACGCCTAAGAGAGCGCCCTCTCTGCATAAGAGGCTGGGCCGCAATGCAGCATGGGAGATTTACGGGTGTGGGCTCTCTCTAAACGATGACAGTCTTTGTCAAACCCTATAATAAAGCCCCAGAGATTGGTTAGTAAAAAGGGGGGGGGGGCACGGAAACACACACGCACGCACACACACGCATACACACACGCGCATGCACACACACACACGCACGCACACACACACGACTCAATATGGGTCAGTTTTGCATGTAAAAATAATTCACATTCAAAGTGAAAGGATGCAGTAGTTAGTATTCTTATCCTTTTTTTCATTGGCATATGTTACAATGATGTGCACGGTCTGTCGTAGTTCGGTAGAAAACTGCTGTCTTCAGTGTCTGTGGATGTAAATCTGTGTGTCAAAGTGTGTGTGTGTGTGCGCATCAGAGACAGTGTGGCAATGTGTAAATCTGTGTTGCTCCCTTAATGCCTCCATATTTCAGAGGCCTAGTGGGGGGATTTATGTGCGACTGCTCATGCCAATTTTCCTCCTCTGTCTCAGCACAGATAAATCAGCTGCACTAACACAGCTGCTCTGTGAGAAGAGCAATTTGTGTACACACGTAAAAATGCATAATAGTAACACAGTGAACAGAGGAAATAGTCTATTATTGACCAGGGATATGTATAAATTACGTAGATAATAAATGCACACTTCTGAAGCTGAACACTTATTCTGATGTCTCAGGTCAATTCATTCATGTGAGGAATAACTGATTGAACCTAATTTCCTAACCCTAATTTACACAAAAGGGAGATTCTCAATCTGCATGAGACTTGTTTCACAACCAGCATTTTTGAATCCTTTGTTGAGCCAGATATTTCAGGTCATATCAGAATGATTTGGTTTAATTCAGAAGACTTCATATCACATCATTCTCTGCCTTTGTGCCATGATGAATGATGGGATTTCTAGGCGGTGTTCAGTGACAGGGTTGTGACAGGATACTGGTGAGAGCTCAATCAGCAGATGTAAATCAGAGTCTGTGGCTCCGCCCCCTCATCCATCTCTCTCCAGCACAGGCGGCTCTGACTCGGGGCTGGGCTGACCCCTTTGCACTTCCATAAACCACACACACACACAAGCATTTTCAAACCAGTATAGAAGTAGTGAAATACTGCCACAGTAACAGCCATATCACTGGTATAGTTATTGCTTTTTTAGTGACAGCTATATCTAAGGACCAAAGCCTCATTTGCGCGTGGCTAAAATGCAGAAGCCTCAAACGTGCCACCTTGAAGTTCTTGGTGATTGTACTACTTATAACCAAATGTCTTCATTTTGTCGACTCAGGAGGAAAAGTCTTCTGCTCGACATCCCTCAACAAGAAAAAAGGAACCCCACTGGGTCTACTGAACAGCTGGTTCTGACATATCATTGGGCATACTGTGATTACTAGCTCATATTAGGTTAGGTATATCCATTTTTAATAGCCCAGCCACATTAACTTTTCCCATGTAAATCTAGCGTTTCATCCTTGCTTTTCCCTTTAGGATAACAGGCAGCATTGGCTGACAGTACCTGATGCCAAGGTTCATAGTCTCTGCGGTCCCAATCATCCCGATGGCCAGCAGCATGTTGTTGCAGATCTTAGCTGCCTACAGAAGATTGACAAGAAAGCAGATATATACTGTGTGTATATGAGGAGGCACGCAAGACAACATGTAATACAGGATGCAAATACATTTAAAGGTACAGCAGACAGCTTTGGAACAGACTTGTGATTATGCCTTAACATTGGCCTCCTAGAAAAGATATTTAACTAGGACATTTTGCATGAACATTTCTAGATTAGATAGGCACAATATTTATTTTGTATGATTTATTTATTTATGTTTTTTTTTTTTTTTTATAAATGTACACTTTAATATAAGGATGCGCGAGACAAATTGCTCTTTGTGTTTAAGGAAAGATGGTCTGTCGATCTTTGTTACAAATCTCAGTTCAACTTCCACTTGTTCCCATTACGGACTATATTTGTACCATTTAAAATGCACCTTTTTTAAAAAAATTTTTTAACATGGACTATCATGGACATGGACATGTACTATCAATATAACTCCTGCATGCTGTATATGCAGCATATACTGCACATATATATACACATGTACATACTGTAAATAATCATCCAGTCCATGTCCTCTCTCAATTCTCATTTGACAGGGCTCAACGTCAAACAAACAATGCACATTTAAAACACATTTAAACACACAAACGTATGTAAAATCGGACTAAAACTGTTAAAACTATAGTTGACAAGGACAGTACAATTGACAGGGTATAGTGCCTATTTGATTTTGTGTAGGGTGGTGATCGCAGAGGGAATTAAAAGATTCTTTGTAGATTTTTTTCCAAACCAGTGGGACTTTGTAATGTCGACCTGGTGGAGGGGGTGAGAGCAGTGCTGCTTGATCAGAGAGGCTTCCCTGATCACTGACCCGGTGTACAGTTCAGATAGGGGAGTTTAGGGGGAGCCAATCATTTTGCTGGCCTGATTAGTTATTAGTTTTATTAAGGGTCTTTACCTGTCCAGTGCCGACCTGTCCACAGTAGACAACATTGGCTCCCATGCAGGTGAGCAGCTCCTGCGCAGCGTTGTATTCCTCCTCCACTCCACCTACCATGAAGGTCAGTTTAGCCAGGCTGGCAGCCCCGACACCTAAACACACAACGCGTGTTTAAACACAGTGTTGAGGTAAACTGAGGTGAACACATGCTCTGCTTGGTAGTACACACACTTGACAAATCCATCCCCAGTCTCTGAAATAGACCAACCCAGACCTGTGGAACTGCAACTAGGGGTGTGGGGCAAATCAATTCACAAATACCAAAAAATAAATACATTTTCTTTCTCTACAAAACATAGATATTGCTACGGATGGACAGCAGTCCTACACACCAAGTTAAGTCAAGCATTATTGTTTGATTTGTTGAAGAATCTCACAAAATACCAGTTTTACAATTGTATTTGTGTACAACTTAAATTTGAAATTGGTGAGTTTCTGAGAAATAAAAAGGAAGCTAGCCTAAGCCTACCAATTTTATTTATGTAATGAATAGCATTTTTATTTTTTTCAATACATTGAACTTGTTACTCTTGAAGTCACTGAGAATTGAGAAATACTAAAAAACATTTTAGTATAAAGTGTTTCTTTTTTTTCGCATAAATACCTGTGTTCACAACTCTATACAAGGTTGAAGTGTCAGTTAAATTTGACAAAACAAAATAAAAAAAGTAAACACAAGTAAAATATATGGATTTGGCACACAAAAGAACATAATATATCAACCACTTGTACCGACTGTGTATAAAAGGTCAGCTGTGTACTTTTCTCTGTGTGTGTGGGACGGATGTGTTAAGAAGTGGTGCACCAGAGGGACAGAGGTATCTTTAAAAGCCGATTGTTGCCATCATCCTCTGCACAACCCTCGTGGGAGCCCTTGCCTTTTGTCCTGTCACCCTTACTCTCTCTGTCACACACACACACACACACACACACACACACACACACACACACCAACAGCTGTGCCTGAGGCCAGCCCCCCCCTCATGGGGTATCAGTGACAGGCGTGAGGGGTAATTAACTTTACACTTTATCATGTTCAATTAGGCGTCCCTCACCATGCCTGATGGCTTAAGGAGCGTGCCATGTTGTGGGAGGCAACCTCAGCCCCCCTGCCCCAACCACCCCCCCCCTCGCCCACTCCACAGGGTCCTTAATGCAGAAATAACCCCTTTTCAGAGTGGGTTGGACCCAGCAGGCCACAGTCTCCTGTGCAATGGCAGTGTCCCTTAAATGCTTCATTGAATAGCCCAAAACATTAGCACAAATCTACACAATGTGTTCACGCACTCACACGGGGGAAAACTGAAAATAATGGTGATCTCACACACGACTCAGAAAAGTACTGTAGAAGTCAGAAAAAGAGAGGAGGGTGAGAAGCTAAGGGGGAGAGAGAGAGAGAGAGAGAGAGAGAGAGAGAGAGAGAGAGAGAGAGAGAGAGAGAGAGAGAGAGAGCTCAAATGTCTCTTTAGGGTGTCGTCTGGCTCTAACGAAAGGCCTCTTAATAGTGAAAGCCTAATAATGTCAGTGTTAATAATTAAAAGGGAATTACTGGGGACAAAACAGCTGAAGTCACATTATCAGGCTTTACTGCAGAGGAGAGGAGAGGAGACTTACTGTACATTTCTATGACCCATAAACATAAATATACATCTCTTTTTTTCCCTCCCCCTTCTTTAATTGGCTGTTCTGTTGTCAAGTGTATGATGATGCCACTACACTGTATGTGCGTCTGTGTGTTGTGTGAGTGTCAGTGCTGAGCTGTCAGCAGGTCATTAGGGCCACATAATGAAGCCCAAAGCTCACGCTGCGGCAGCTGCCTATGGACCACGGCAAACACACGCTAAACATAAGGCCGCCGCACACACCAATCATACACACATATGGTTCACAGGCCATGGACATGATAGATCTAGCTCGCCTTTAAAAAAAAAAAAAATTGTTGGATATTGTCTGTTTGGCCAAATATCTTTAGTTAGGTATCAGACACACAGCTGAAAGTAGCCATAGAAGCTTTCTTGACAGTTTATAATTTTGAGAAAAAGAATATGTAAACAATGACAAACTCAATTAGATTTTAGAGTTTAGAGTTTTCCCGCTTCAGGCTGAGCTTCTCTCTTTCACAGACAAATCCACTCACACACACACACACTGACAAAAACATGCACGCGCGCACACACAGAAAGAGCAGTGTGACAACTGTGCTGGTTCATTAGTGGAGATCACTGTTCGCGGACGACTAAAGAGGCGATTATTGATAACACAGTCAACGTGCTGATCAATATATCTCACTAAGGAGAGAAAGAAGGAGAGGGAGGAAGAAGGAGAGCGAGACGAGAGCGAGAGAGAGAGAGAGAGAGCGAGAGAGAGAGAGCGAGAGAGAGAGCGAAAGAGTAGATTTAGAGACGACAGCAGAGAAGCAAAACGATCTTTCTCTTCCTACCTCCCAGCATTCCCCCCCAACTCTCCCTCCCTCAAATTAACTAATCACCCATAATAAGCTCTTATGATCTGTAGTGGATTTCTATAGGCAGTGACACCAGGATGATGGAAGATCCTTGTTGGTGGAAGAATAACACATCATTAGCATAACAATGTGTGTGTGTGAGTCTGTTCATTGTGCATGGGCAAAAGTGCATTTGTGTTTGCGTGTGTAATTCTATGATCGTGTCTATGTACGTTTCTACCGTGTGTGTGTAAGTGTGTGTGTGTGTGTGTGTAAGTGTGTGTGTGTGTGTGTGTGTGTGTGTGAGAGGGGACATCCCGTTCTCGGACTGGTCCTGTCAGAGACGGATTAAAGAGGAATCCTAATGAGGCTTCCTGAGCACCGGGCCCGCCGGCTCATCCATCCCAGCGGGAGTGACAGTCCGGGATCGTTAGCACTGCACAACTACACAACGCCCCCTAGGGGGGGGAGACAAGGTGTGTGTATGTGTGGGTGTAAGGGGTGGGGGGGCATTTATGATAGAAGATACAGGGTTGAGAGATGGAGAGGAAAGAGTAGAGGAGGGATGTAAATACTAAGAAGACATCCACAAGGGAAACAGTTATGTATATAATGCCACACAAATACTTAATAAATATAATTATCCCAGAGTGCTAAAAACAGCACATACTAAAAAAAAAAAAAAGTAGATTCAGCAGAAAGGCGAAAATGCCACTCTAATGTCCAGCAGGCGCTCCTTTCTTGGGAAATTATTCCCTTGGGAAAGAACCACTTCTCTCCTCGGTCACTTTCTCTCATCCAGATCCAAGGGACAAGTTTTGGTTGGCAGAGTATTGGGTGCCCACCTCCTCACCGCCAAAACACCCAGCGCAAATATTCTCAGAGCATGCTGAAGCTGGCTGGAATATTAATGAGCTACTCTGTGGCTTTTACTTTGTAGAGTGAAAGGGTTAGGAGCTCCAACAATATGTTGTATGACGTATGGAGAGGCACCACACAGTGTGTATATCCGTGTCTGCGAGTGTGTGTGCGCATGTGTAATTCTGTGTGGCCTGCGCAAGTTAGCTTCCATTCAATAAGAGACAGACATCTCCTTCATGTGATCTCCTCAATTAACAAAATTCAAGTTGATAAGCAGGCAATCAAGCCCCATTAGGACAGATGCGTGACAGCAGGCTTCCACGACAGGCATCAACCATGAACATAAGACGGTGAAACTGCTTGTGTGAAGGCAAAGGAAGATCAGAGAAACAGCTTTGGTTTGGCCTGTTTGTAGTGAACACTCAATTCATTAGCACTTCTTTCATTACACACAAAAGTATCAACCAAAGCAATTCATGCCAGCCTTATAACCTTTTAAACTTGGGCTCTTTTTGAAGTGGTGCGTGTATGTACAAAGTAAGTGAGAATGTCTGTGTACATGTGTATGCAGCATCAGTGTGTGGGTTCCTGTGTATATGTGTGTGTACCAGGGACAGGTGCAGATCCCAGAGCCGGCCCGCCAATAAGACGTCAGTTTGAGCTTCTGAGGCCGTGTCTCGGAGTTACGAGCCGCATGTTAACCAGTAGGCACTTTTTTATTGGTGGTGGGTTTAAATGAAACTACATTTGTGAATATGAGGCTGCGCAAACAACACACTCAGTCGCAGACGCACAGACACACACAAAGAAGGGACGTTTCCAGAGTTTGGTAATGAATGACGCATTTGACAACGAGCCACAACCCTGCTTTTTTCCCCTCGAGAGAGTATACAAAAAAAACAAAAAAAAAAAACACTTTGAGCAAAAACAACACCTATATCATCATTAGAGCTCTTCCAAACTTTCATTTCCTAAAGTGATCATGCAACTGTTCTTCGAGGACGCCTGGAGAAACTTAAGGTTTGTGCCTTATTTCATGTCATACCTTCAAGTCCAAATGTAGTTGGTGTAAACAAACTCTGGCTTTGGCAATATACTACATTGTTTGCTACTAAGTTTTTAACGATATGCACATGTGAAGTTTTGGCTCGGCTGACAGTCATCCATAATTCAGACTGAAAAGAACCTTCACACTTAATAGTGTAACAGCCTTGAGTCAATGGGAGTTGACCGTTTGCAGTGTAAGCCAGTGGGGGTTGGATGTTTACAGGCCAACAACGCAGCCTCATGTGGCCCACCATCATAATTACACCCCAGGGCAGATCTTTTTCTCAAACAAATTAAAAACCCGAACAAACCCTGTAAAAAGCATAACGGATATCGAGTAAATCCGTGAAACGGTACGAGGAGTGCGTTAACCCAAATCGCTCACACGTAAAAAAGAAAAAAAAAAAAAAAAAGAATCAGCACTTTCAACAGTTTATCTGCCAACTTTGCTAATGCTCCTCCGTTATGTTAAAAACAGACTCTTTATCGGCTCCAGTTAACGAGCACAGAGCCATGAGAACTGACTCCTGCACACAAACATTCCATGAGAACCTCGACTGGAGAAAGTTTGGGTTTTGGGAAAAAAACAGGAGAAGAGTTGATTCAGTTTAGAGCGTCAATATAGTTTCTTGTATAAAAACGTTACTACAGCCTTAAGGGTTTAGTTTGCAATGCCTGTCCATTGACCACCAGGCCAGCCCTCATCATCATCATTATCCTCATCATCATCAGTAACTGCTCTATTCCGTAGGGGAGAGGCTGGTCAATGGTAGGTGACACAGGATATAGAGAACAGGAAAGGTCCACAATCAATCCTTTCTCTGGCCCAATGAGACTCATCTAGGAAGAAGCAGGTTAATAATGATCCCCAATTAGACTGTTAGCAGACAGGACATACACAAATATATACACTATCCCATAGTTGAGGAGCAGAATAGGGCAGCAACTAACGATTTTTCATTATCGATTCATCTATGGATTTTTTTCTAGATGAATTGATTAATCATGTGGCTTATAAAATGTCAGAAAATAGTTAAAAATGTCAATCCCAGTTTCTCAAAGTCAAAGGTGACGTCTTTAAATGTCTTGTTTTGTCAGTCCAAAACCTAAAGATATTCAGTCTCTTTGTTTTCTGCCATTTTTGCATGAAAAAATTACTTTAATGATTAATTGATTATCAAAACAGTTGGCTATTAATTTTTTTAATCAAATAGTCGACTAATCGTTGCAGTTTAATATGATGATGGATGATGAATATGATTAATATGATATCAAAACCGAGAAAAGCAGAAAATCTCCATATCTGAGAGGCTGAACAGCAAAACAGCATTTTCAGCCATTTTTTACATGTAAAAATGACTTTAACGATTGGTCTATTATCAAAATAGTCGGCGATTAGTTTTCTGTCGATAGACTAATCCATTAGTCGAATAATGGTTGCAGCTCTAGTGCAGAAACTGTCCTTCATACAGACAGAATGCTAATTCACTTTTCTGTGAGTGACATGCAGTGTGACGTTCGGGCTACATTTGACAGACTTTTTGTATGGCTCATACACCAGCTTAGTATTTGTCTGCGCACACACAGCAGATGACATACGGGCAGAGATGTGAGAGCCAGTCCCCAGCTGCTGTGGGTCTACCCCCATCTGGAGCATAGGCTAGAGTCCCCCGTCACCACCCCTCCATCATCACCATCCCTGGTCACTTTACCGCCCTACACCCTCCCTCCCACTGCCCCCCCCATTCCCCCTATGTCACCAGAACCCGTCAGTGTGAGGCTTGTTATGCTAATCTAGTCTTTGGACCACTGACGCTCTCTAGTACTGGTGAGCCATCAACTTGACGGACTGCCACGGCACCACCCCCTGCCCATCCAACATGATTCCTTAACTCAGTGTCAGAGAATCATCACTAACCTTCACTAAACTGCCTTCAGGGCCTGAGTGCCCTTCTGCTCCTTCCACTCACCAGACGTTCCAGTGGCAGGTTTTACAAAGACAAGTTAGACTGGTCTGGATTTGCTACTAAGTCTACTATATTTATTACTTTCCACCATTTCATTTTAGAATCTGAATGCTCAGCATCAAATGTAAGCACTATGTAGTGCCCTCAAAAATTCCCATGATAGAACAAAAAAGTATCCATGGGATGTGCACTGCTTTTTGCTAAAATGTACAACGTGACGATAATTACTATAGTGTTAACAAATGAAAAGGTTTATAAAGTAATGAATAGTGGATGAGTGAACATGAGGGTCATTTCACAGTTAACACAGTTAATACTAGAGTTGCTACTACTACTACTAATTTATAAATCAACTGGATTGAATCTATTAGTCAATCACAAGAAATAATTTGACAACATTGCCTCAGACTGTTTTAAGATATTTAAAAATACTCTGCTTGGCATAATAATTGTCTAATATGTTTTTTCCACAAAAAGTTCAAATACTTTCACAATAAACTCTTCCAAGTTTTCTTAAAGTTTACACAGGTGAGCACAGATAAACTTGACTCATTCAGCAGATGAATCTGAAGACAGCCTTCTAGTGTCAAACTATGCACATAAATCATTCTGCACAGTGAAGCTCAAACATCCAAGTGAAGCAACAGTAACAAAAAGGACATTGTGAGCGGAGGGTGACTTTAAGAATCAGAGTTCATACTTTATCTAAGAAATAGCAGTTTGAAGAGAGTGTGATATGGTTTAAAGCTGCAGAAAAAAGGATTGTTTTGTTAAAATATCATTTCCAAGTCAAGAATGAAGCTTTTCATGCTTAAAAGTTAAACTAAAGAGCTTTGGGCAACCAGTGAACTAAAAACCATGATGACTATCTGAATTTATTTCAAGTCTGACTATATGCTAAGTCGTAGTCATAGTCAAAGTTTATGTTTGTGGAAGAAGCCCCAGGTCCTGTGTGTCTGGAGGGAGAAATACAGTCCATATCAGTCAGCAATGAAGTGGATTGGCAGCGTTGACTGACGAACAAACTGGTGCCAGCATAGGTTTGAACAAGCTCCTACAGGCTGGAGGATGACGTTCAAACTGTCGGCAAATGACACACTGCAACACTCAGGCTTCAGTTGATGTGGTATGGATATGATTAGAGTGGTGTTGAGACTCAGCCTAAAGAGGTAGTTAGCTGAGGATTATAAGACCTCGCAAACAAGCAACATTAGCCCGAGTGCCCATGGTCCCACAACAGCTAGGCTCCTACTTGCTTTCATTTGCAATGATAGCTAACTTTCCCAGCGCTGGGAAAAACACAATGAAAGGTTTTTTAGGGCCTTTTTTAAAGCCATCGTCCGTTAGCAATGTGGCAGCCCACCATGGGCACACAGACACAAACACAGGCATTCTGGGTAATTACTGCTAACGACCCCACCACTTGTTAGCCAGACCTCCTATTTTTGCCATCGCTGTGCCAACACCCTGGGCTTGTGACATCAGAGCTTGTTTTGTTGTGGGTCAACTTTGCATGCGGACGCTTTTAATGACACCAGACAGTGGTAGAAGTGTGTGTGTGCAAGCAAATGTTAGCATGCCTGACGAGCCAATGTCTAAGTTAATATAGCTGTGTCTATGCAGGGGAAAGTGTTTGTACAGAGATTACAACTCTGTATGGATATGTGTGTGTGTCTGTGTGTACCAGGACACAGCTGGGCCTTGCAGAGCTAAAGCCAAGACACTGGTCAATCTGCAAGAATGAAAGCCAGCAAGATGCCCATGAGAAAAAAGTGAATGTTTTTTTTGATAGATCTTTTTAAAAAGGGTTGTGACTCCGCTATTCAGATCCCACGGTTGGCATGCCAAACCTCTAGTGACGCACACAACATACACACGCATTTCTGTGTAAAACATACCACCTCACACACCACACATACACCAAAGGATTCATTTTATCTCAAGAGAAAAAATCTAAATTAAAAACAAAAACAAATGCCAAAACCACAAAAGGAGCAGACTATGTCTGCAAAAGTTTAAGAGTAGAGGAGATCACAGGAAGTCTGTGCTGAGTGTATTGTTATCCTAAGTGAACAAAATACATTTTGATTGACAAAGTCTTTATTAAAGTCAATTCAATAAAGTTAATCCAACAGATGTAATACATTATATTAATAAAATACAATATAAATATGCTATATTATTGTGGGTCTCTAGAATCTGCCTGAACCAAAGCTAGCCGTTTGTTTGTTTTTATTACTAAAAATAAGAATTGAAGTATGTTTTTTTTTAATTTACCTTGAAGTAATATTGGCTTTCATTTGTGGACATGCAGTATTAATATGAGAACTATTAAAACTATTGGTCACAGTCACAGAGCTGAGCTGCTGTCACCCATATTCTTACACACACATACACACAAACCTCATGAGGATGACAATGCCCTATTTGGGTAGGGTGCCATCTCCTGGTTGGAACAGAGCATGTAACCTCATATCCCACCCAGAGAGGTGGAAAGTGGGCTGGGGATGGGGGGGGCTACATGTTTCTGCAATTTCAAATGAAGTAGCCACATGCTGAAATCATGACCCGTACGTCTCCACAGGTTTAGCCTGGCTCATCAAGGTCACATAATCACTGCCAACTACCATGCCCTATATCTGAGAGTGGGGCTGAATGTGTGTGCATTTTAGGGGAGCACAACCATATATTTTCTTATCAATCAATCAATTGATCGTTTTTCGCTTTGTCTCTAAAATGTCAGAAACTATTGGAAAATGTCCAATTAAAATTCCTAAAGCCCTATGTGGTGATATATTTAAATGTGTTGTTTTGTCAAACCAAACTCTAAATATAATTTTTTTTTACAATAATAAAAAACAGGAATTCAGAATTGACCTAAATTACTTATCATATTACAACTGATTTTCAAAATTGCCTTTGACTCATTTTTTGCTGATTCATTCCTGCTATTGTGCAGTAAACTACCTTTATCCACTCATGGATATGACTTATGGATGTCTCGAGGGGACACTGGGTGGTGGGTGCATGCAGTGTGTGCGTGTGTGTGGGAAAGAAGAGTGTCTGCACAGCTCGTTGCAGAGGCCAGAGGTAGAAGGTAAATCATTGGTCATCTCAGGCTAGTAAAAGAAGCTTAGTTAAGTGACAGGAAAGGAAGAACCTTCACAGAGGACTGCACACACACAAACTGTGAACTGTCTATAGTATGTAAACAGTGTGTGTGTTAAAGGAGAGTAACAGGCTTAAGGCTCTGATCTCGTTGACTGCAGTCGGGTCTGTTCTGCAGACGCCAGCTGGTAAACATGCCAGTGTGGGCCAAGTCTGTGTTTGTATGGGCGAGGGTGGGAGCAACAGTGCGCAGTTGTGTATGAATTAAAGATTGTGCGATAAAACGCAAATAGAGTATGATCAGAGTTAGTTGTCCGATGTGCAGGAGGGTCAGGATGTAGCATAGCTTAACTGTATACCTTAATGAAAATAAAAAATGTCGTGTGTGTGTGTGAAAGAGAAAGAGAGAGAGACGGACAGTTTTACTGCGATGTGTCTCCTTCATGTCTTATCTCCCTCCTCTCCTCTCCTGCACTCCATGTGAGGGCAGATTCTCTCCTCTTTATGACTCTTTATCTGACATGAAAGGCACTAACATGGGATACCCGCCATTACGGCTCCATCAACATGAAAAGCTCTGACACGGGATTCTCATCAGCCCATTAAGAATGACTGGTGATCCTGTGCTCTGTCAAGGAGTCGTCACAAGCAGACAGCACCAACATAATGAGGACTTAAAACCTTAACCTTGCCTTTAAGACCCCTGGTCAAAAGCAGCAATAAAACCTCAAGAGGGCACCTACTGGCTGGCTTGCTCAGTAATTACAACCCATGTCCTAGCACTAACCCAAAAGGTCCCATAGTTTAGATATACAAAAGAGTGTAAGACAGTTCAGAAGTAGGGCTGAGGGGTCATGGCTCTAACACTATGATTAGTATTCTCAAATGAACAAACTAGCAGTCTGATTCTTCTTTGAATACCTTTATATAATGCCTGGCCAGTGGTGATAGTCTTAAAGAGAGAAATAAAATCACAGAATCAAAAATATACAGAGATGGACTTTGTAGTTGTGAAGTGCTTGGAGAAAAAGACTCCAAGCACTCAAAAAACTAAACTAAATTCACTTTCCCCCTATGTTGAATGCTTTGGGGCAGCGGATGTGCTGGGAGCTAACCCAAATAAACAGTCATTCATCCACTTACCACCACACCAAATTCTGTTCTCAAATTTACCTTCTATAAAGTTTCTTTAAATATTTTTCAAATCCACATGAGCCACTCTTCACATCTGCATAAATTAGATCCACCGCACAGCACTTATTCAAAAGAAAACATGTCACTTTTAAAGCTGCTTCCCCTGTTACTCCCATTATTTCCTTCTTTCAAAAGCAGTGGTGAAGAACACCAGGAGCAAATGCCAGGAGTATGACTGGTGTGTACATGCCAAATTAATCACAGCACAGAAGGCCAAATTGCCTCCTAAGTTACCATGTGACCCGTTGCTGACAAGCAATGTAGCATTTAAATGGCTTTATTAATTAAACGGAGTCTGTGCTCAGTCCACATAAAAGCCACTGGGGCTACATTATGACACTCTCAGCAAACTTCAAGGAGAACAACGAAGGCAAAACAGCATCACCGATCTGTTTAAACCGAATCCGAATCCGTATTTGTAACCGGTACCCACAACGTTATTTTCACTTCACCTGTCTCTCCTCTGCTACATTTGTGTACATTTGTTGAAACACGAGAGCAAAGGGTAATAATGATTGTGTTAAAGTTTAGCAGTAGCGGAATATGGGGGAAACACTCATTTTTTGGATGACACATTACCTCCTGACACTGGAGCATCCATGAACACGGCTCCCATCTTCTCTGCAGCGACTGCCATCTCTCTTGAGACGGCAGGGTCGATGGTGGAGGAGTCAATCAACAGTGTTCCCTTCTTCACCTTCCTAAAGAGGGCGGGTCATAAATCGTTAACGCTTCATGTACAGTGCATTAGTAAAGTTTTGTTTGGCCAAGCCTTTCTGTTTGTACGTTAAACACGCTGCAGTTGTGCCGTTTCTTTCTTATAGTTTTTAAAGAGGGAGGGAGGGGTTGCATGAATGTAATAAATGGAGCCATTGAGTAAAGTTTGCTTACTTGAGGATGCCATTTGGACCTGTGTAGACTTCAATGACGTTGGGACTGGAGGGTAGCATTGTGAGGATGCGGTCTGCTTTCTCCGCCACCTCTGCTGGAGAGTCTACTACCTGAATATTGGAATCATCATTGGACAAGATTATTGTGTCATCAACAAGATCTCCATGAACAAATGTGATGTATTGTACAGTAGTTCTTATTTACGACAGCCTGTTGGCTCGGAAGCACATATTCATTGAGTAGCTGTTCTAAAGAAGCTGCAATGAATGGTTGGAAAGCTTTCAAATACTCGTCAACATGGGAGTGCATTCTTGGCTGACTTTCCCTGTTAAATGTCAAATTCTATATGTCATATGTCTTATTGTTCTATTAAATGTTCAAACATCTATTTGTGATGCGTCACCTGGGCACCGATGTCCTGCAGCTCCTTGCAAGACTCAGGGAAGACATCAGTGGCAATAACAGGATAACCATTTCTTAACAGGTTTTTGGCCATGGGGCTGCCCATGTTTCCCAGACCAACAAACCCCACGGGGGTTTTTGAGGCCATTGATCGTGTTGACACTGAGGGAGGATAAAAAAAACAAAAAACAAAAAGCCATTAGGAAAAAAAAAAAAGAAAAGTGAAACTTGTTGTTTAGCTGAAGTCTAGACCAATACAAACACATTACAACCCTTAATATATTGACTAAAAGTTGCTGGAGGTTGCATGCAGTAGCTATCTGTAATACCATTAATTCTACTTGCGATAGTGCATTGATTAGTTTGATTCTGCTTACCCAATAAAGGCAAGACAAGTTTATATGTACTGTATATCTCCTTTCAGGCACGAAGGGAATTGAAAGTGCTTTACATAAAATGAAGGTAAGACTCATTTCCACCATGAGTAGTGCAATGAAAAACATAGGTCCCTATGGCTTATGACTGTCAGGTAAAATGACAACTGAAAAAGCTGCTATTCTTATAGTTTCCAGAAGGACATGCTCTAATTAGAATCAATAACAACAGAGCATATCTTTCTGCTGTAACTTACGAGCAGCTTTTTGAGCAGTCTGGCCAGGCTATTAAACAGTGCTGGCTCAGCCAAGGTCCAGCCAGGTTAATAGATACAGAACAGAGTGGAAACTCTGGCTGTGAACCAACCAGACTACAGCAACAGGATTAGGCCTGGATAGTCAAGCCCAAAATGAAAGCCTCAAATTCAATCAACCCTTCAACATGTACTGTAGATATCACAATGCTATTACTCCAGGGATGAGGTGTTGCTTACTTTGCATGGAAAAAGTATAGTCCTAATGACACAACAGCATCTGGTAAGATGAATATCTACTTTAATGTTATGATCTAGATGGACATGTAGCCTTGGTGCTCTGGCCGTCTTGCTACATTTCAGTCCATAGTTTGTTATTACACTAATTTTCGCTAAACTAAGTTTAAAAAAGGAATCATATCGTCCTTACAAAATACAAACACCTTCCAAAAACTGCAACATGTCGGATCTAATACAAATGTTTTACTCAATTACTTAAGAAAACGGAGCTTTAACAATTACACTGATACTGACAGGTTTCAGAAAGACAGAACGCGGACATCTTTCAGGGAATATTGTTCCTGCACTTAAGGCTGATGACACATTTCAGTTGTCTAAAATATGTTATTTTTCTGTATGGTGTATAACACTGAATTGCAGATGGTGAATGGACATTTATATAGCACTTTTCTACCGTAATGGGAAAAATGCTTTACAATTTGCCCATTCACCATCGGGAGCAACTTGGGGCTCAGTGTCTTGCTCAACGACAACGACCAACCAGTGAGTCATGGACAACCCGCTCTACCTCTTGAGCCACAACCGCCCCATTTGTTTTGTTTGAGAAACAAAGAATCCAACAGAAAAAAAAAGCAGGAAATCCTCACAATTAAAAGCTGAAACCTGGAAAATCATTCATCATTTCAGAACAAATTGTAATCTTGGCATGTAACATAAGCATATACTATTCACGGCCACATATAAATTTAATTTCCAAGCTTAGAAGTATAAGGCTACTAAGTAGACCGGTCATTTGTTTGTTTCTGCTCTAAAGTCCTTCTTCAGTCCATTACAACATACTTTGCTACTAGTTTGTCTATTTGTTATCTATCTACAGTATAAATATATATATATATATATATATATATATATATATATATTATTTAAATATAATAATAATAATAATAATATGAACAGCCAGTTTCAAAGTCCATTGTACAGTAACATCAGCTGGGGAAAGACCATGTCTTCGTTGTAAAGGCAGTATCATGGGAAACTGTATTTGGGCCAATAAAGGAAAATGATTCCTGTAGCCAAATTAAACCATTGCCATGCAATGCCAGGATACATTAAAAAATATATATATAAAAAAAAAAAGAAAAAAGAATAACAATAATAATAATAATAATAATTATATATATATATATATCTATATATATAAAATATATATATATATATATAGTAATGGTTCACAGCCCAACTATTTCAACACCAGAGAGTTAAATGCAGTGAAGAAAGGACCAGTGTAACTATAATATCATGTCAATGATTCCTGAATTTCAAGTAGCATATAATATAGCAATATTCCCTGTTGCTGATTCAGAAGACTTAGCTGTGTTGCATTGAAGGGGGGGGGGCAGGGAGGAGTGGATAGAGTAGGCGTTGTGGTAGTGTTGCAATCAAAGGCTATCCATGAATGTGTGTGAAGAACAAATTGTTGTATTGATAATAACAAAGCTTAAATCAAACTAACATAATTGGAGTCCAAATGAGATCTTACCCATGTTTTTAGAGGTCTATTATAAAGAGATCATTGTCAGTTAAAATGTGCTGTTTCTGGCTATTGCTTCACATTTCATTATGCTCATGTCCTTTCAGCACATTGTCCTAATATAGCCTGCTGCATGACTGGACACCACACAGCAGGTGACCAGCTCAGGGACATTGTGTCCAGACTGTTACACTTAACTAGCACGAGCAGTGTGTATTCATACTTTCTTCAGATGGCTAACGAGCTAGCTAGCAGGCAGGAGAAGAGAATGTTCCGCTTGTCTTTTATTCTCAACACACGGAAAACTGCACATGGAAACTTAGAACATAAGCGAATACGTTACCGAAAGCAAGGTCGACATGCTTAGTCCACCTTAACAATAAATTTCGCGACCCTCTAAACAACGCAGCCATGCTTCTTTCCCCTTGACCTCGGTGTACAGTGACAGCTGTCAAGCCAGGAAAGCCCAACTGAACTGTTATGACTGACTGTGATCTCCGCCAATCGCAGCTCTCGATTAGTTTCCGCAGCCAATTAGAACAAGGCAGAGGCGGGACATCCTGTGCTTTTAACTAATGCCCTTTAGCCGCTGCTGTGAGTACAGTATCCACTCTAAATGAACAAAAACGGAAAATAAGTAGATTTATAACAACAATTAGCTGTGCAGAATATGTGCTGTGCAGAATATATTTTGCTTTGCAATGAATGGTACATATTTAGTACACAGACTACATAGACTACAGATTATCTCCACAGTGACTCTGTTAACATATATTACTATTCTGAGTCAGAAGGAATATAAATATATAAAGCAAGGGAAGATAATTGGTAAACTGATGTTTAGAAACTTTAGTAATTCGACACAGTTGTATCCAGTCGTAGAAACCTCTGCTTGCTCTCCCTCCTCCGCGTCATTGGTACTGCTCAGCATCCCGGAAGTTCAGCATCATTCAGGAAGAGACGCATCATCGTCAGAGCTTTGTCAACAACGGGGACAGTGGCAAAAACATCGGCCTGCCCGGCAGAAACTCACTGTTCTTTGGAAGTGGAATTCATATGAAAAAGGGTACTATTTAAATTTAAAGCCAAATTAACGCCTGTTATTTTCGCGTATTGTGTCAGCAAGCTAGCAGACCGACGAAGATAATGTTCAGCTAGCTAGTGACTTGACACGACTTGGCCTGTTCACAAGCTATTGTTAGCTGCATAGCCACCGTGAATAAGGTTATCTCTTATTAACTGAGCTCATTTTATATGGCAAAGCTGTACGTAAGCTGTTTCGTGAAAAATGCACCTAGTGTTGGTCACTGTGGCTCACAGTACAGACGATGGCATGTTAGCTGAATTGAGGATCTGTTATGGCTTAGTTTCACATTCATTTACCTTCGTCAGGAGTTGAATGGAAATGTAGGGCAGGAGTGTTTGTTATGTTATCTTTATTATCATCCAGAGGAATTGATAAAGCGGTTGCATCACTTTCAAGCAGCTACACATTCACACCTGCTCTTACTCTACTGTTAAAGGTTCAGTTTGAGTAGTTAAAAGTAAACTGCTTTCCTATAAGGTGTTTAGTCACAGGGGTGTGGTGGTGTCTTGATAGATGGGTTTACTGTTGCTTCCAACCTCCTTAACTATATCAGCTAGGTATTCAATTTAGTGAAAGAAGTAACCTTTAAGTGAAGGGGTGCTCTGTTTTAGTATTGTATTTTAGAGACATTCTTAAAAAAAATAGTCAAAATTGATGCTGCAGAGATATCTTGACGTTTTAGTATTATGTGTCAGGATCCAAACACGCTGGATGTCCTATAATGCAGTTTTTTCTTTTCACCATCACTGTCTGGTTATCGTCCAAGGCTTTAACTCACCATGGCATCACCATCTTTGACCTGACAAAGCTCATCCAGAGCCACAGAGGAAACAGTTTACCACTCTTTTCAGGGCTCTGTGGTTCTTTCTAGGGCTGCAATTTACAATTATTTTCATCATCGAGTAACCTGCAGAGTATTTCCTACATTAATCAATAAATCGATTGGCCTATAAAATGTCAGAAAATAGTGAACAATGTCTATTCCAGTTCCTCAAAGTCCAAGGTGATGTCTTTAAATGTGTTGTTGCGTCAGTCCAAAACCTAAAGATATTCAGTTTATCTTTGTTTTCTGCCATTTTTGCATGAAAAATAACTTTAATGATTAATTGTTTATCAAAATAGTTGCTGATTATTTTTTTCTATCAAATATTCAACCAATCGTTGCAGCTTCTTTCTCATTAAGACTTCTCAATTGACTTTGACAAATAAAATCGTGGAATTCCCTATTAAATTAAAGTACAATACCACACTAAAGGTTGGAGGTACATTTTTTACATTTTTTACATTTTACTATCTGTTTTATACCTCATTCCCAAAACAAGAAAGGGTATTTTCCCACAAGTTTATTCCTCGGATAGCGCTTCATTTCAGGCTCGGTGTCATTTAAGGACAATGCACTAGTTTCTCGGGTGGCAGCACTTAAGCCAAGTTATGAAACAGAAGTTTTCTTTGTGCAATAAATGTCATCAATTACATGAAATATTATAACACGATTGGCTGCAGGTTTTGTTCTACAGGATGTAGACTGAGGCCCTGTGGCTATTTTAAGTCAAGTCATGTCAATTATGTTTATACAGCTCAAAATCACAAAGTCGCCTCAGAGAGCTTTACAAATCTGAACAGCACATGACATCCTCTATCTTCAGACCCTTGTTTTTTCATAGAATATGGTAAAAAAAAAAAAAAAAACTCTGCTCAAAGGTGGGTATATGCTATGTACATATATGCTCCAGTACACATCTGCTTGGTCTTTTAATTAATCCAAATTATAAATATTTGTCTGAGATGGTGTGGGAACTTATACTAGAGATCTTGCCATTGGAAGCCTGCTTTTTGACTAAATTCTTACTCAATGTGTCTTTTTTTTGTGTGTGTGTGTGTGCAACTAAAAGAAAGACTTATACCTTTCCTTCACTCTACTGTTTGTGATACTCAACTGCTGTGTCCTCTGCTCTTTTGCCTCACAGACAAATGAAGTGACCAACAGGATACAATGTCATCGTTCCAGGTGGTGGACTCGCCGCCGGGCAGCAGCCTCAGCATCATGGAAACGTCCAACTTTGCCCACGTCATCTTTCAGAACGTGGGGAAGAGTTTCCTACCCCAGGCGCCCCTGGAGTGTTGCTACACCCTGACCTCTTACATCACACCCCACCCCAAAGACTGGGTGGGCATCTTCAAGGTACATCACACACAGCACGGCGCCTTTTACTCTCACCATGCTTCAAAGACATCGTCAAACATAATCAATTAAGGACCAAAGTTTTACTAAGCCGAATCATTTATGTTACAAAGAGATATTTAGAGATTGGAACTATTCCCAGCCCATTACATAAGTGTTTGTTCGATGGATTATGTGTTACGTTTTTTTAAATTGGCCATAGGTTTGCAGTTGGTGCATTAACACGTATACATCCGCCTTGACACTAATGGTTCACCTCTTCACTACATGCCTAAAACCTCACCACAAGCTTTGGTGTGGTTGCTCTGCCAGGGAAAGAGGAAGAGTGTACATGGTGGGCTGGTTACAGTAGGTCTCGCTGGGGGGCAAACATTTGGTGCTCTTTAGGAACCACTCTGATTCTTATTAGGACCTCTTTTCCCCCCGCTTCACTTGTTCGCTCCCCTCTGTCTTTCCATCAGTCTTTTTCTCTGCTTCCTGCTAACCAACCTCCCCCTCCGCTCCGCTCCGCTCTTTTATCAAGGCCATCAAATCTCACACGTAATTAACAGGAAATGTGAACGAGGAAACTTAATGTCTCGTAAAGTCAAAAGACAAACATTTTATTGTTGTTTAAGAACTGACTTCAAATCCACCAGCTCAATTAAAAAGGAATAAAGACGCTGTGTTTATATGGAAAAAAGTCAATTGGAAAATGTAATTGTTGTAATCCCTGCTAATGAAACCTGTTTGATGGCGCTTCATGCATCAAGCAGACCACGCTTCTTTAATCCTTTTTGATGTGCGTGTCTGTCTTTTTGTGTGTTCATTGAGATATATATCTGTTTAATTCCGGAAAAATCTCTACTGTGTGTGTATATATAAGGGATGCAACTAACGATTATTTTCACTGTCCATTAATCTGTCGAATACTATCTTGATTAATGGATCACTTGTTTGATCAATTAAATGGCAGAAAACTGTGAAAAATGTCCATCCGTGTTTCCCAAAGCCCAAGATGCCGTCCTCAAATGTCTCGTTTTGTCCACAATTCAAAGATATTCAGTGTAAGGTTATACAGGAGTAAAGAAACCAGAACATTTTATAGATCATACAACTAATCGATTAATTTTTGCAGCTCTAGTATATACAGTATATGTATGTTTATATATACAGTATATATATATATATATACTCAGTACACAGTATATATATATATATATATATATATACTGTGTGTGTGTGTTTTTATATATATATATATATATATATATACTGTGTGTGTGTATATATATATATATATATATATATACTCAGTACACAGTATATATATATATACTGTGTGTGTGTGTGTATATATATATATATATA